>JADRCC010116386.1:0-10353 GCA_019843855.1 Hylomyscus alleni
GGGGGGCGGGGGACCTTTTCCTTCTCACCTTGTCTCTCCAAAGTCCCTGTCCCCCGGCGCTGTGAACCTCCTTCTTTCCAAGGAATTAGCCAGACACAACAACGGGAACCAGACACCGAACCAGACGTGCCCGCCCCGCACGCCCCCCCCCCCCCCCCTGCCGGTCCGCCAGGCTGCTGGGAGCCCAATGGGGCTTGTCTGGGCTGGGCTGGAATTCACTCGATGAGTGCTCCCTAGTGCTCCTAGCCCTATCCTCACCCCATCCCTGCACGTCCTGCACCCGCCTCTGGCGCCCCTTAGCTGTAAGCCTCACTCGGGGCACCCCGTTGCGCCTCCAGACTTGAGAGTCACCCGGGGCTACTGTGCCTGCGCCCCAGTCCCGGAGCTAGCGAGCGCCTCCCCACCCCCTCCCACCGACCGCGCACCAGGACCCAGCCAGCTCGCTGTCCTTGGTCTCCCTTCTGTCTCCCAGACTTCGGTGCCCCGGGCCGCAGAACCTAGAAGCTCTCTCGGCTCAGCTGTCCCTTCTGTTTACAGCCTGTTCCTGCGCCCAGTCCGCGGGAGACCCTTGGACAGTAGGGACCCCAAGACCACCGAGCCTATGGCATCTTCCAGTCCTTCGCCTGCAACCTCCTCGAACGCGGGAGCGGATCCTAATACTACCAACCTGCGCCCTACAAGTAGGTCCTGCCCCAGTTTCCTATTAAATGGACTGCGGCGAGGGTGGGGGCGCTGGCACTGCGGGAGGCTGCGCTGTCGGAACGCGAAAGGAGAGCGTAGAAACGATGGAGGCTGGGAAACAAATGGGGCCCTATCCCGGGTTCCTGCTTAGAGGTCATTTGGCTGCCAGGGACGCGAGGTTACTCCCAGGGCACCGAAGAGCGAGGACTTCACAGGGGCCCAAGCAAGAAAGATCTTTGAGGTCTAAGAGGGCAGAGACGTGCAAGGCGCTGTGTTGTGTTTTCGTCTGACGGGACAACAGGGGTCAGAACAGAGGGGTAGTGTGAGGAACCCGGAGTCTCAGCGAGAACAGTTTTCTAGCTCTAGGTTTGAGATGAGACCTGACCTCCTCCTCTCCTTTCCCTCCCCACCCCGCACCCCAGCGCTGTACTCACAGTCCATAATCAGGGGAAATTTCGACGTTAATTGCAGCTTTTAGAAAACTCTGGGTCCCTAATTGCTCCAAATTTGCGTCTAGCTATTGACGAGTGAGGGCGAAGCCAGGGGCGTAAAAGGTGCACAAAACTGCCTGAGATTCAATTAATTACATCTTAGACACACACACACACACACACACACACAAAAGGCGAGGGTGGGGCATTAAGCATCACCCAGAATGGCAAGAGGGGGGAAGGGGGGGCAGCTAACTAGGAGGAGAAGCGGCTTGGCAAGCCGGGAGGCAAAAACACCCCTGTGCTTTTTTCTAGAGACCTGTCAGCAGGTGACAAGTCTTGGGAAAAATAGGGAAACCAGATAAAAGGGCATTTATGCTTCCCCATCCGATCTGTCTCTAATTCGGCGTGACTTTCTAACTCCACAAAGAGGACTGGAGTCGCGGGATTTGTTTACCTTTTTTCCATGTTGGCGTTAAGTCTTTCATCGCCCCTCTCCCCAAAATCTATCAGCTCCGGACAACTCTAGGCCCCCCAGAATCTCTACAGAAGAGGAGCTGAGTGAGATCAGTGTGGTCGAGAGTGCTTTATTGTTGCGTTTTTTATGGCACTTATTGTAAGCCCCGTGAAAACAATAGTTCCCATCAACACAAGTGACAAGAAGGCAGGAAAGCCCCCTTTCAATTTCTTGGTGCAGACTCTGAGGCAGGAGGCCCTAAGTCCTCAGGCCACCTTGCAGCCCCCGCTTCCCGCACACAGGCAAGCGACAATTACCCACACAACAAAGCAGAGTCGTCAGTGCCGGCGGCACGTGATCCAGGCCTTGGCGGTGGAGCAGCGGTGGGAGCTGGCCCCGCCGAACTCGAGGCCTGCGCCCCTTTTGTCTGTAGATTAGACCTGGATAGATTCATTTTCCAGTCCCCCTCCCCCGGTCTTACTCCATTCTTTATTCCCCCCAACACACACTGTTGTTCCTTCTGCAAGGTTGAAGGGGTTGAGGGCCCCCCTCCTTCACACTACGCACCCCTACATCCTAACATTACCCCGTAGTCCTCAAGTGCCCAAGCCTCAGCCAAGGCCTAAGCGATGATCTGAGTCCATACAAGGTGTGGTGCCTCCGGGAACCACCTAAATGGAGGCCAGAGATCTCCCCCGCCCGGGAAGAACAACCCTTCCCTGGGAACCCCTAACCCTTAACTGGAGAGCCTGGGAGTGCTTGTCCGCCCTGTCCAATTTCTGTCCTCCCTGGAAGACACACCCCCACCCGCACAGCTTGCTGTTTGGGCTCTGCCTTTGCAGGTCTCCGGGAAAGCGCCCCTTTCTGCTCCGGTACACACCTTACACAGCGTATCCCTGCAACCCCCTGGCAAGCAGGAGCTCTCTCCTGCCTGTCGCCTATCTGAAAAGGCACTCTCAACTCCGGCCACAACAAAGGGGCTCTCGACCCCATCTCTCTTCCTTCCTGTATTTTTTTTTATTAATGGATAACTTGGGGCGCGGGGGACGGCACTGGAATGTTTCTGAACACCAACCTCAGGCCAAGTGACCTTGAGAAACTGTAGCCTCTGCGCTGAAATGATTTTGTCACCTGAGTCTTAGACCTACACCCCTTTCCTGGGTTCTTTTGGTGATTAGATGAGATTGGAGTTTAACGGGAAAGCACAGACAGCGCTTTATGCTCCCGGTGCTATTATTAAGGGGCTTGCCGTTGCACAGATTTCCTGTCTGTCAGTGGAATTCCAACCGTGACATACTATCTCACGACGTCAGGCCGGTTCTTCGCCCCTCTGGGGCTCTGTTGTGCCTGAGGTTTAATGGATGTCACTCTGCTTATCGTAGCCAACACTCCCGCTGGAGTGGAGGATGGGAGGCACCTTGCTTCGAGGGCTAGGGAGGGGATTTCTCCTAGGGACCCATCCCAGGAGTCTACAGGAAGGCTTCTCCAGACAGTAGGCTGCTTCTTTGCATTCTTTGCTGGGAGTTAACGCGGAAGCCCGGTAGACCAGAACGCCTAGAGAATGGCCTGGGAGAAAGGGGGAGGGGGAGAGCCAAGTCCTGCCGCCCGCGTTTCAGACCCGGAGGAAAGGTGCTCGCACCAGCGTGCCTCAGACTCTCGAAGTCGGAAGGAAGGGTTAATGAGGGGCAGGTTGAGAAGGGGGTTGGGGGGTGGGCTGAGGACAGGACGGCTGGCGCACCATTGTCTTCTCGCCTCCCCAGTCTGACTGGAGCAGCCATGCGAGTCCGATCATCTACTCAAATACTATTTTTCACCCAATTAATTCCTGAACTCTTCCGCGACCCCATTTCATGCCAGTTTATTTTAAGCTGCCACTCGGCTGGAGACCCGCCAAGAAATTATGAGACGTTTGGGTCCCAGATGCCTCTGTGTTCCCTATCTGAGCAGTTGTGTTGTCGTTCTTCAAGTCCGAGGCCTGGGACCTGGGGCTGGGCTTGGCGGGTGGGTGCTGGGTCACGCCGGCGCTATGGTCTGGATCTTTGTGCGCTGACTTAGCCTCTGCCTTGGTGGGGATCGCTTGGGGGCGGAGTCCGTGGCTGCGAGCCCCCCCACCCCCCGTTCTCCAAAACATGGTTCCGTACCTGAAGTCATCAGTAGACAGGAAACACGAGCAGAGCTGGGAGCTCTGTCTGAACTAAAGATATAGGGTAGCAGCTCCTTGCTCCTTCCATGGGCTTTTTCATGAAGACCTCCACAGCCCTCGCGAAAACCTTTGCCCTCTACCCAGTTTCTCATTAGTCCGACCCTCGCTAATTTCCCTCCTGTCTCTCTGCTCCTAGCATATGATACTTGGTGTGGCGTAGCCCATGGATGCACCAGAAAACTGGGCCTGAAGATCTGTGGTGAGTAAACAAGCCCTCAAGCGATGGGTCTCCGAGGGTAGGGCGACTGAATTTGTGGGAGAGTTCCACATCCGGGGGACTCTGACCCTTCGGTCTAGTATTCTAACTGCTTTACTGTCCCAGCACCCAGCGGATGCGGTCCCTTGGAGGCTCTGGCACCCCCAACCTCCTGTGGCCTCTCTCATTTGGCAGGAGAGGTCTTTTCCTTTGGAGTCCTTACAACCAGAAACCGCATAGTTATGGGGACTCATTTCACCCAGTATGGAAACTGGGATACAGCACCCCCAAGCGGCAGCCAGGCTCTCCTCGCCGGCACTGGGCTGCTTGGACTAGTGCGGTGTGCTCTCGAAACTGTAAAAATCTCATAAAAAGTGTGAACCGGTCTGATTTTCCCAGAGAACAGACCAAAGGCGCAATATCTATCAAGGCTGTAACTGACCCTCCGTGGTCGCTCACTCCATCCTCCAACCCCCACCCCCCACCCCCATTAAAACCTCCAACTTGTGGGGTTTGCACCTAAATGCCACAGTTATTCAAATTTCGTTCCTGGGGCTTTTGGCGGTGGGTGGGGGGAGTCCAAGAAGGAAAGGGGTTGCCTGCAGCTCTAGGGTAACCTGTCTAGTCTAGGGGAGGTGAGGCAGCGCGGGCTAGACCGTGTGTCCTGCAGGATCTTCGACCGCTTAGAAAGAAGGGAAGTGGGGCAGGTGCGGAAAGGGGCTGCAAGGAGGGAGGGAAGGTTGGAGAGGATGGTAGTCTGGCACGATTTGCCAGCAGGAAAGAAAAAGAGAACCGAAAGCTGAAGACGAAAAGGAACGAGAGAATCTGAAATGAAAACGCCCAAGGAGAAAAAAGGCGCGAGGCGGGAGGGGAGTGTGTGGGGGGGCGGATTTGTTCGAAGGGACACAGCTGAGTGGCTCCTGCTGAACAATGAGGACTTGCTTTCCTGACTACATTTCACTGTCTAAAATTCTCTAGCCTTATCGGGCCTGAAAATACGGGTGTCCCCAGGCAGAGGGTGGAGAGGCGGGAGGAAGATTAACGAGGGGCTTATTAAAGAGCTATCCGTCAGCTGCTGCGCTCGAGATAGCAGCCGAGCGGCGCGGGGCGCGGAGCCCTCCCCAGCTTAGGAAGCTCAGGGAGCCCCGAGGGGAGTGGGTGCTGTTGAGGCCTGACCTTCCCTCACCCCCTATGCCCCTCCCCCTGCTTCCCGGTCTGTGGTTGTTTAGAATCGCTGGGGAGAGTGGTTATTTAGGGCCTTTGGAAACCAGCGTCCTTCCATGTTTGGCAGTGCAGCGCCCTCCTTGCATCGCTGGGGCTCTGGATCCGGAAGTCCAGTATTTGCGGTGGCGAAGATCTAGTGCATTTGCTCAGTTGCGAGAAGTAGTGCATTTTCTGGAAAAGCTTAGCCCTGCGGCCATAGGACCCAGAGGTTTGGGGACGTGACCCAATCACCAGCGCTCAAAACTGGTGGGCCACACCAGAAGCGGTCTCTACGTCGACTGCCCCGAGCTTTGTTCTATTAATAGCCTCTTCCCACTCCCACCCAGCCATTCCTGGCTTAATGGCCCGTTTCCTGCCTGGTCCCTTTTGGCTCTCGCCTTCTGCCTCTGTCGTTGTCGTGCAACCGAGTGGCAAGCAGCAACAGAGTGGCAATCAGAACAGAAGGAACCCTGGGGTCTCCAGGTGAAGGCCACTTGGCTTAGAGGCTCCTGACCTGTGGGAGAGGGTGAGTAGGGGCAATCATCATCCTGTCTCCTGCTGTTCCTGCTACTAGTTCGTGGAAGACAAGGTCCAAACGGTCCTGTTGGAGACAAACTGGATATCCTGAAAGGGACAGGGGCCAGGATAAAGTTCGAGCAGTTGAGACAGGAGTGGAGGATCTAAGTTATCATTCCATTTTTGGCCTCTTCTGACAACCAATGTCATGTGGCAGTGGACATGGGGGTGGGACTGTCATCCTTAAAGAGATTCTTCTCCTCTCTACACACACACACACACACACACACACACACACACACACACACACAAGCACACACGAAGAAAGTTGCAATCTGAGTGACAGGGAGGGGAGTAGAGGACAGGACTTTCCCATGCTTTGGCCAGCTCTGGCTTTCCATTTTAAGCTAGTGGAGTGTACCAGTCAACGAATGTTGACTCTGAATCTACAGCCTCTGCTCCAGCCCCTCTCCAGACTCACTTAATCCCAGACCTTTCTGCATGAGGAGTATTTCACCTTCTTGACCTAACACCAAGGTTGGCTTGACAGCCAAGGACCTCATGGTCTCTTTCTACCCTTGAATCCATCACCCTGGAAGGTCCCCTAAGCATCCGCATGCCTTGCTGAGATGCAGTTCTCACCCATCCCCTACCCTGCTTCTTCCCCCAGGAAATGAAGCTGCAAGAGTAGTCATGGGGGTCACTACTCATGCTCTCAATGCTAGAGACTGAACCCCAGGGAGTAATCAGATGGAAGGAACCCGGGGTTCTGCTGGAGATTGGCTGCAGGCACAGTGGCATGACCTAGATAGAGTACACGGAGAGCATGTGGCAAGAACTGGGCTCTGCCCTTCCTCTTCCATCACTTTCCTCTGTAGAGGTCCAGAACTTGCTGCTTAGACAGACTCTCCACACATGTGTTTAAGCTTTTAATCATTGGCCTATTTTGCAGAGAGAGATACCTCAGTAGTTACTCTGTATCTCTGGTTTCTTGTTAAAAAAAAAAAAAAAGTAGGCGATCTGTTAATATGCTGTGTGCCCATTTAAAAAAGAAGAGGCTCCTTTCTCTAAGTGGCTTTGGTGCTGGGCTTCAGCATCTCCTCTGCCCAGTGACCTTGTGTCTTTCCGCCACACCAACCTTGGAGCTCCACTTGCAAACAGCTGTCTGGAGCATTCTGCTTTCTGGTACCACAGGGCTCACTGGGAATAAGAGTGAGGAAAAGCCACCAGCAGAAGTGAAGTCCTTTTGGGATGCTGCCCATCTTTATTTGAGTGTGGGTTGCTGGCCATCTATGACTTGATCCAATACAACTTCAAGCTTTCTCTCCTGGGACAGTTACAGGCTAACCCTAAATGCAGGTGGCTGGGGTGTAAAACAACAGAGAATATAGGATGTTCCTGGGAAGTCCCAGGGACCCCTAGCCAGGACCCCTTGCTAGTCAGAGCGTTGTTTCAGCACACTCAATATTATTCTCCGTTCAATTTCATTCTTCCACCTTGAAGAAGCAAATAGTTCCTGGCAGGGCCTCTCTGAGCCAAGAGGAGCTTGGATCATTTTAAAGGATCTCAATAATTAAAACCAAACAAAACAATACTTTCCTAAATGAAGTGAAAGAAACAACATTATATATTACATGTTCACACCAGCAGTCCCCAGTATTAAGGAGAACAAACACAGTTAGCATGATCACACCAGTGTTTTAGACAGTTTACAATGCAGTATGAATGTGCTGCGTGAAAAATGAAATTGGGATCTAGAGAAAATTCTGATTCTTGAATTACAGAAAAGGTGGCCCCAAATGGCACACAGATCTAAAGCTATGTCTCCCTGTCTCATCAGCACGTCTCTGGGTAAACCTGTGTGGAAACCATCTTGGGAGAGGAAATCTAAAGTCTAATCTCCCTGCCTCTGGCTTCCAAAGGGGGTACAAGGTAGGAAGATGTGGGGTCTCTCAGGAATGACCCAGAATCCGGGGCAGATGACAGAGGCTCCAGAGTAAGTCTTAGATGGACAGGACCACCCTTCACTGAGTCACGTGGGTTTGGTTTCTCCAGCCAGACATACTCTCTAACCATTGTAGTGGACAGAGGGAAACAGTGCCGGGGGCCAGGACCGGTATCCCTCTAGCAAATGAGTACTGCCTCCTGGCTCTGGACTCTAATCTTTGCTGTGATGTCTCGGGGATCTTGGTTTCTACAAAGACAGCTTTGGAGTCACCAAGAAATGTTGTTTTTTCTTTCCTCCTTATGCTGCCTCTGGAGCTAAAATGGAGGCTGCGTTGGAGATACTGTTGAGCAAAGAGCAAAGTACAGTGCTTGGTCAGGGAAGGGGAGCATGCCCCAAGTTGACAGGGAACCCCAACTCCAGCCAGCTGGGTTCATCCCTGCTTCCTGGAGTACTGCGGTGGGTATTTGCACTGTACACCATGGGTAAGTGAGACTTCTCCTCCTTTTTGGGAGGAAGTGATGGAGTGCTGTGAATCCCAACCTGAGCTCTGAGTTCATTTCAGTGTGCCTCTTGGAGAGCTTTCTATCATGGCTGTAGCAGAGGTGGCCAGCTGCCAGACTAGTTTCTGGATGATGGGAGATTGGTCTCACTTCATCCGTCTCATTCTGAATAAATACCAAACAGCTCTTCTGCAAGTGCTCCGTCAATACTTAGAGCTGAGTCCAGTCAAGGCTGTGAGATGTTGAGGCTTTCAAGTCTTTTTTCTCTAACGCTTTTATCAATGGAGAGAGGTTCAGGAAAAAGCACACTGCATATTTGAGTCAAAAAATATTACACCTGTGATATTTACCTTATCCTCACCCTCCTCCTTCTGCTGCCCCATCCAGCTCCCTCTTGTGTCCTCCCCTCCCCTTCTCTGCTGTCTTCACCCTCCACTCTACTGTCCTCTCCCTTCCCCCTTCTGTTGGTCTTCAACATCTTCCCTCTTACATTCTCATCCCCTGGCACACACACACACACCCCCGCCCCCCCCCCGCCCCCAGGTTCTATAGTCCACAAACTCAATGTTGGCAGCATCCTCTCTGGGTCCCTTCCTTCCAAGCCCCATCCTGGGGCGGGTTACTGGAGTGGAAGCTGTCCAGTCAACTTAATTCTGAATTTGTTGTCATGTTCAGAGAAGAGATGGACTCACTTGCTGCTTTTCTCTCTTGCATGACTGGGCCTGTGCCATTGATGACGCTTGACACAGCCCCTCCCCGCCTGAAGGCAAGCAGTGCAGAGTCACTGTATCTAAAACACTTAGTGGCTTCTCTTCTCAGCAAAAGCAAGTGCCTCGCTTGGAGGGCTAGTCTGGCCAGCCAGCCTGGTTAGGCAGCTGGCCTTTGGTGGCTGGGTCCATCCCAGTTTCTCTGACCTGGCTTCTTGCACTTTAGGCTTCTTGCAGAGGACCAATAGCCTGGAAGAGAAGAGTCGTCTTGTGAGCGCCTTCAGGGAGAGGCAGTCCTCCAAGAACCTGCTTTCCTGTGAAAACAGTGACCCAGGTGCCCGCTTCCGGCGCACAGAGACCGACTTCTCCAACCTATTTGCTCAAGG
The DNA here is from genome assembly GCA_019843855.1 of Hylomyscus alleni. NCBI lineage: Eukaryota > Metazoa > Chordata > Mammalia > Rodentia > Muridae > Hylomyscus > Hylomyscus alleni. Next base: position 9,229 of record JADRCC010116386.1, read on the forward strand.
TGGTTCCTCCCCAGGCCCCACCCAGCTCAGCCAGTTTGTCTTGATTTTTTTTCCCCCTGAAATTTTACTTCTTTCTCCAGCAAGTGTTTTTACCCTCTGTGAGCCCTCATTAGACTGTTTCTGACGTTTGCCCGGAACAGACTCCCTCGTTTCCTTCTGCCCAGGTCTCTGCTTTTTTGGAAGGTAGTTGAGGGATGTCTGTAAATAAGACACTCCCAGAGGCAAACAGGGACTCACAGAGTCTCAGAAGCTAAAGGAATCTCACAATTAGAGAATGGAATGATTCTTCTATTAATATTTATCTTCCAAGATTACCAGCCCAAACCCCAACCTTGCTCTGTGGGAAGCTGTATATCTGAACCTCATGACTAAACATGGGCGACTCTTTGAAGTGCTTTCTCTAGATTCTGCTGGCTTTGCAATGCAGACCTTGGAAAGTGCTTTACCAATCTTTCCTTAGTAGCTCTGGGAACTCCTACTTCCCTTAGCTCTCACAGAACCACAGAAGTCACAGCTTCACTAAACCTCTGAGACAGGCATGCCGTGAGTGGCCACACAGCCTATTCTTGTACTCTCCGGGAAACTTCACTCAGGAGACCCAAGAGCTCTTCTTCCTGCTCATCCCCCTTTCTAATTCTGCTAGGCAGAGCCTAGAGCCCAGGCTACTTCCAGACGCCTAAAAACAATTAAGGCCCCAAAGGATGATGTCAACAGAACGACAGTGGTTCCCTCTGGCACCTTCTAGAGCCCATACCCACAGCAGCCCCAACCTCTGCCACCCACAGATCAGGCAAATCATTAACACCAAGCCAGATGCACAGGAACACCTGGTTCCCAGGAGACCAACAGAAGTACTTTACATCGTGTTCCTCCCAGGTGTCCATTCAGCAAATGGACAGCTGCCAGGGTCAGCTGCTCAAGGTTTCCTTAAGCACTCCACTCCTCCCCCCTATGAGCAGTCTTGACTATTAGGAAGTGTGTGAAGTCCTAGGAATGTATCAGATGTCTGTGGGTATAGTGCATCCTTCTGTACACTGGCTGTTCAAATCTCAGTGTAGATCCATCTCCTGGAAAGCAACTGAGCCCTCTGCAGGCTGACCCAGGAAACCCCTGAGCCCTCTGCAG
>JADRCC010116391.1:0-12412 GCA_019843855.1 Hylomyscus alleni
TTTTTTTTTTTTGGTCCAGAATACACTCTGAAGGGGACATTTTTCTTTTCTTTTTTTTAATTAGATATTTTCTTTATTTACATTTCAAATGATATCTCCTTTCCTGGTTTCCCCTCTGGAAAAAAGAATCCTGTTCCCTACCCCCTTCACCTGCTCACCAACCCACCCTTTCCTGCTTCCTGCCCCTGGCATTCCCCTACACTAGGGCACAGAACCTTCACAGGATCAAGGGCCTCTCTCCTCCCACTGATGACTGACTAGGCCATCCTCTGCTACATATGCAGCTGGAGTCATGAGTCCCACCATGTGTACTCTTTGGTTGGTGGTTTAGTCCCTGGGAGCTCTGAGGGTACTGGTTAGTTCATATTGCTGTTCATCCTAAGGGGCTGAAAAACTCTTTAGATCCTTGGGTCTTCTCTCAGGCTCCTTCATTGGGGACCCTGTGCTCAGTCCAATGGATAGATGGCTGTGAACCTCTACTTCTGTATTAGTCAGGCATTGTCAGAGCCTCTAGGGAGACAGCTAAATCAGGCTCCTGTCAGCCAGCACTTGCTGGCATCTACATTAGTGTCTGGGTTTGGTGACTGAATATGGGAAGGATTCCTAGGTGGAGCAGTCTCTGGATTGTCCTTCCTTCAGTCTCTGCTCCATAGGTAGTCTCCGCCACTCCTTCCATGAGTATTTTGTTCTCCCTTCTGAGAAGGATCAAAGTATCCACACTTTGGTCTTCCTTCTTCTTGAATTTCTTGTGGTTTGTGGATTGTATTTTGGGTATTCGAGCTTCTGGGTTAATATCCACTTATCAGAGAGTGCATACCATGTATGTTATTTTGTGATTGGGTTACCTCACTCAGGATGATATTCTCCAGACCCACCCATTTCCCTAAGAATTTCATAAATTCATTGTTTTTAATAGCTGAGTAGTACTCCATTGTGTAGATGTACCACAATTTCTGTATCCATTTCTCTGTTGAGGGACATCTGGGTTGTTTCCAGTTTCTGGCTATTATAAATAAGGCTGCTATGAACATGGTGGAGCATGTGCCCTTATTACATGTTGGAGCATCTTCTGGGTATATGCTCAGGAGTGGTACAGCTGAGTCCTCTGGTTGTACTATGTCCAATTTCCTTAGGAACCGCCAAACTGATTTCCAGAGTGGTTGCATGAGCTTGCAATCCTACCAGGAATGAAGGAGTGTTCCTCTTTCTCCACAACCTCTCCAACATCTGCTGTTACCTGAAATTTTTATCCTAGCCATTTTGACTGGTGTGAGGTGGAATCTCAGGGTTGTTTTGATTTGCATTTCCCTGATGACTAAGGATGTTGAACATTTCTTTAGGTGCTTCTCAGCCATTTGGTATTCGTCAATTGAGAATTCTTTGTTTAGCTTTGTACCCCATTTTTTATTAGGGTTATTTGGTTCTCTGGAGTCTAACTTCTTGAGTTCTTTGTATACATTGGATATTAGCCCTCTATCAAATATAGGATTGGTAAAGATCTTTTCCCAATCTGTTGGTTGCAGTTTTATCCTATTGACAGTGTCCTTTGCCTTACAGAAGGCAATTTGTAATTTTATGAGGTCCCATTTGCCAATCCTTGATCTTAGAGCATAAGCTATTGATGTTATGTTCAGGAAATTTTCCCCTGTACCCATGTGCTCAAGGCTCTTCCCCGCTTTCTTTTCTATTCGTTTCAGTGTATCTGGACCTGTGGAGGTCCTTGATCCACTTGGACTTGAGCTTTGTACAAGGAGATAGGAATGGATCGATTTGCATTCTTCATGCCAACCACCAGTTGAACCAGCACCATTTGTTGAAAATACTGTCTTTTTTCCTCTGCTGGATGGTTTTAGCTCCTTTGCCAAAGATCAAGTGATCATAGGTATGTTGGTTCATTTCTGGGTCTTTAATTCTATTCCATTGATCCACCTGCCTGTCACTGTACCAATACCTTGCAATTTTTATCACAATTGCTCTGTAGTAAAGCTTAAGATCTGGGATGGTGATTCTACTAGAGGTTCTTTTATTGTTGAGAATAGTTTTTGCTATCCTAGATTTTTTTGTTATTCCAGATGAATTTGCAAATTGCTCTTTCCAAGTCTGTGAAGAATTGATTTGGAATTTCGATGGGGATTGCATTGAATCTGTAGATTGCTTTCAGCAAAATGGCCAATTTTACTATATTAATCCTGCCAATCCATGTGCATGGATTTCCATCTTTTGAGGTCTTTGATTTTCTTCTTCAGAGACTTGAGGATTTTGTCATACAGATCTTTTACTTGATTAGTTAGAGTTACACCAAAGTATTTTATATTATTTGTGACTATTATGAATGGTGTTGTTTCCCTTATTTCTTTCTCTGCCTGTTTATCCTTTGTGTAGAGGAAGGCTAGTGATTTGCTTGAGTTAATTTTATATCCAGCTACTTTGCTGAAGTTGTTTATGAGGTTTAGGAGTTCTCTAGTGGAATTTTCGGGGTCACTTAAGTATACTATCATATCATCAGCAGATAGTGATAATTTGACTTCTTCTTTCCAACTCTCCTTTTGTGGTCTAATTGCTCTGGCTAGGACTTCACGTACAATATTGAATGAGTAGGGAGATAGTGGACAGCCTTGTCTAGTCCCTGATTTTAGTGGGATTGCTTTAAGTTTCTCTCCATTTAGTTTGATGTTGGCTTGCTCTTTACTGCTTTTACTATGTTTAGGTATGGGCCTTGAATTCCTGATCTTCCCCAGACTTTTATCATGAAGTTGGATTTTGTCAAATGCTTTCTCAGCTTCTAATGAGATAGTCATATGGTTTTTTTTCTTTGAGTTTGTTTTTATAGTGAATTATGTTGATGGATTTCCATATATCGAACTATCCCTGCATCCCTGGGATGAAGCCTACTTGATCATGATGGATGATCATTTTGATGTGTTCTTGGATTCAGTTCACAAGAATTTTATTGACTATTTTTGCATCAATATTCATAAGAGAAATTGGTCTGGAGTTTTCTTTCTTTGTTAGGCCTTTGTGGTTTAGATATCAGAATAATTGTGGCTTCAAAGAACAAATTGTGTAGAGTACCTTCTGTTTCTATTTTGGGACCACACATTTGAATGTTTGAGCTTATTGTGGGCCATTGCCATTCAAACCACTGCAATTTGACTGCCTCAAGACTTGCTGGCCAGCCAGTCTACCCTTCTGGGGGAATTTTAGGCCAATGAGATATCATCTCAAGAAAGATGCAGACAGATAATATCAGAGAAATGAAGGTAGTCTTCTGATCTTTACATGGATGCATACACACATCCCACATTTGAGTGCACCTGCTCCTGCACATGCATATTTATACTTGAAAGCACACAAACAGAGACACACACAGGCACGCACACACTAAATCCCAATCCTAACAGATCTGAAGTATTACTGTACTAATTTAAATTTGCATTTCTCTAACAGTCAGTGATGGGGAGCATTATTTTCTTGTTTACACGTTTCAGGAGATAATTTTAGGAGGCTTTAAACCATTTCTAGCTAATGAGTTGTTTTTAATAGTGGGCTTGGAGGTGGCTATAAGGAAGATATATATGATTTTAGGCAATGAGATCTCCTCTCTTCCAAATACTCAGTGTACAGAAGTGAACGGGACTGTTTAATGCTTGCATAAAGTCTTTCGCAGATGTTGTAGGGTCTGAAAACTCCTAAGTATAAACTGTGCTCATTCATCTTGGTTATCAAGTAATATCCTGCCTCCAACGTCTGCTGAGGAAAGCGTGGCCAGCTGCCATCTCTTTAATATTTAGAAATCTGCTTTAATAAATCCTAGCCCTTCCTGTACATTGCTTTCGGTATCCATGCTCTCCGGTTTTCTGGGAATTCGGTGGGATGGTTTCTTATCTGTTAGCTTGTCAGAAATGGGCATGAGAACAATCAAATGCTCATTTTTTCACATCTGGTGTTCTGCGGGGAACAGCATTTAGACCCCTACTGTGTTTAACTGTATAAATGGTCTCTATCTATCATCTAAATCAGAACCGCTTCTGTGCAGAGCAAACCTTATCAGACAGAGTCCCACATATGGCTGGTGCTGGGGAGGGGGCAGCCTACTTCATCCCTGTACCTCTATTCTGGCCAGAAAGGGGAGAAACCTGTCATCTCTCCTTCGTGTGGTTGGAGTCTTCCTTTTAATCAAGGCACTGTGTGGTGTATGTGCATGTGTTTGCACAAGTACCTGCATCTGTGCATGACTGTAGTCTACACCTTTCATGCCTCACTTCTGTGTTCCATATGTGGCATCTGTCAGTCATCTACACATGCCCTTATGCATTCATTTAATGCTTTATTTTTTCATTGTCTTTTAGTAGCTTCATGTCTACCTGTGTTGATTTGTGATATCTGCCTGTTGTGTCAGTTGTTCTCGATGATGCTGGCCTAGGACTGCAGAGGTTGGTACATGCCTCTGATTGTGCTTTCTATGCAGCTATCTTGGCGTGTGTGTGCCTGTGTGTGCACGTTTGTGAATGTTTATGTGTGTGTTCCCATACCTTATGAATGTTCAACAATTTCTTACCTCTTCTATGTCCTGTGGATGGACGTTAGCCATCCATTTTCTTGCTGGAGGAGTGTTATAGGCTTGGACGGCTGTGACAAGAAGCAGCTATCCTTGTTTCGAGTGTGAGGTGTGGCTTGAAGTGCCTCTGGAGACTCCTTCTCTCTGTGTGCAGTCATGTGCCGTAAGCACTCTAATGGAGAAGGATCACCTGTGTTGAAAGCAGCGCCTTCTTGCTTTCAGTTTCTAACAAGTCCTGCACACAGCCTCGGATGATCATGCTTCCTAGTCATGGAGTGAGCGTGCTTAGAAGGTGTAGGGCTGGAGGCTAGGATGACAGGTCGGTGAGTAAAATGCTTCCTGCATAGGCATGGGGACCCAAGTTGGATCCTCAGTATCCGTGCCAAAAGACAGAGATAGGAGTATTCCTGGAGCTTGTTGGATAGCAAGTCTAGTTGAATTGGCAAGCTCCAATTGTTTCAAAACAATAAGGTGGGAAGTGGTAGAGGAGGGCACCCAGCCCTGGCCCCTGGCCTACAGTCCCGCCCCCAGAAGTTGTGAGGCTAGCGCAGTTGTTCTGGCATCTCACTACTTCCACTTCTGGTGCCTCCCCACCTCCAGCATCTCCCCACTTCCAGCATCTCCCCACTTCCAGCATCTTCCCACTTCCAACATCTCATTTCCAGATATGCAGTGATACTAATTCTCTCCACCAGGTTTCTGGCTTTTCTTTTAGCAGCTTGTCCTATACTGTGTCCTGCATTCTACAGTGGAGGGCTCACTTCCTTTGCCTGATCGTGTTTCTATCAGTCACAAGGACGGTGCCATTAATTGTTACCATCCCCATCATCATACATGTTAACTTAGCTTTACTCATGCTTTGTAAAGTATGAAGGGCTGGGGCCCGGCACACACAACTTTCTTCACTCCCCAGGTCAAGTCAACAACCTAAGTGAACCAGTGCGCACATTGTTCCTGCAGAAGCTAGTATTGATGGGACAGCCACAAAGTGTCAGACACGATGCTGAGCCTTTCCTATCAGTTAAACTGCCAAACAGTCAACATCACCCTGGGATGGGGTGTTGAATGGTAGTGCCATCACAACCGAGGGGGAACTGATTTCGAGAGAGGTTAAGTAACTTTCTTGAGGTCACACAGCTGGTCAGTAGTAGATTTAAGAAGAGAACGATGGCATCCTGGATGGACTTTATTGCTGTTATTACTTAGCATGTAAAACAACAGCCTTCCTTATGACGTTTTAGTACACTTACTCTATTGTATTTTCCCCATATCAACACACACCCTCTCTGAGCACCTCTAACTAGTTCACTTCCCACCTACAGACAAAATTGTCCTTCGTCTACTTTCATGTCACACTCATATGTATTAAAACCTTGATTCTTCATATAAGAGAAAACATGTAATACCTGTCTTTGTTTTGCCCATTACCTTATCCTTACCCAATCTACTTTTAGCATCCATAATGCATCTTTATTCCCAGGAAGCTGTTTCTGCTAGCTGTTCAGTGTCTTTCTAGAATGACTCTATACAGAGATATGTATATCTGTGCATGTTTGTCTATATGTGTGCACAGCATCTGTCCCTATGTGTGTGTCTGTGTGCATCAGCACCCACCTCTGTGCTTGTGTGTTTATATGTATGCAAGTAACCTCTGTCCCTGTGCATGCGTGTGTATATGTGTACATCAGCATCCATCCCTGTGCATGTGTCTATATGTGTGCATCAGCACCCATCCCTACCTGTAGTGACAAAAAATATGGACAGGATTTTATCATCTTTTCTTTATTTACCATTTTTAGAATCCTTTCCCATCAGGAAATGAAGAACAACTTTTCATCAGGAAATGAAGTAAACTGTCTGCCTATTATATAATTACCAAAACATGCATTTATTATCCTTCCAGTCCCTTGTTGATAGACTTTTGGGCAGTTCTGGATGTTCTTCTCTTACAGACGTGACTATAATTAATAATACAGACCTAGCATCATTCCTCACAAATGCAAATGTATCTGCGGGATGAATTCCTAGAAGTGGAATTGTGTTGGCTTACTTAAGGAAAAAAAAAATCAATGCTTGGTTAGTTTAGCTTTCTCAAGAGAGGGGTGCGTGGCAGTGTTGATCCAGAGGGTAACCGTGCCATAGTGTATCATTATGTCAGAATTAAAAATCGACTCATTAAACAGTTAATGGGGACTTGAAATGAGTGGTAACTTGGAAGCTCTGCTCTCTGCCCCTCCCTTCTGCCTCGAGGAGGTCCATGAGTCTTTGAGGCTGGAAATGGGAAGCCATAATTTCCCCTCCTAGCAGCACAGAGGCTGGGCCTTCCTTCAGGTTTGTGCAATTACTGACTTCGACCCTGCCTTTCTCTCACTGGAGGTCATTTTTAATCTTCTCTGACATTTGTCTTGTAGGCTCAGGTAGCATGTGGCTAGTAAGGCTGCCCTTTAGAGAAATGAACTGGAAAGGGAAACTGAGGACAGGAGCTCTGCCTCAGAATCCTGTGAATTCTGGACACTGATGTTTCTCTTCTGAAGAATGGAGATAATAACACACCCAACCCTGCTATGCTTGATAATGCAAGTTTGCAATCTCAGCTACCTGAGGAGGTTGAGGCAGAAAGATTCAAGTTCAAGTCCTTCCTGGATTACAAAGAGAGTCTGGGGCTAGCTAGTGCAACTTAGTGAGACCATGTCTCAAAAACATAAGACAGAAAGAAATCATAATAAAAATGACTGGGGATGTAGCCCAGTGGCAGAGCACTTGCCTGGCATGCACCCAGCCCCAAATTGTGTCTCCAGCATGGCAAACCATAGCAGCAGCAAGAGCAAAAATGAAAACAGCAGCAACAGTGATGTCAATACAACGCAATGCCACCACCATGCTGACCCTCCAGGCAGCTCTTCTGTGTATTCAACTAGCTCATGGATTCACGTATTAAAAATATCCACTGCATCCCATGCAGGTTGGAAGATACTATGGGGTAGTATGCAGAATGCAGAGCTGAGCAAGATTCACAGTGTTTCCTGATCACATGGGAGGGATAACCTATGGAGGACTGTTCACTGTGTCAGCCATGTACAGGACACCAGAGAGAGAGTGGGATGTGTTGGACTGTGTTTGCCTTGAAGTTTTAGGATATTGATTTTTTTGGAAGGGAAGAGGTGGTGTGTGGATACCTTACCTGCAGGTAGAATGTTATGGAGAAGGCATGTAAGAGGGATAGCACAAGGATGTTTGGAAAATGGAAAAAGATGTACCAATATACAGCAGGTTATGGGGGATGAACCTAGGACTTTGTGTATAATAAGTGTCTAAGTTAGGGTTTCCAGTGCTGCAAAGAGTCACCCTGACCAAGCAACTCTTATAATGGACAACATTTAATTGGGGCTGGCTTACAGGTTAAGAGGTTCAGTCCATTATCATCATGACAGGAAGCATGGCAGCTTCCAGGTAGGCTAGAGGAGCTAGCCAAGAGTTCTAAATCTTGTTCTGAAGGCAAGAAAGCCAGGGGAAAACTGGCTTCCAGGCAGTTAGGAGGAAGCTCTCTCAAAGCTCACCCTCACAGTGACGCACTTCCTCCAACAAGGCCACACCTACTCCAACAACCGTACCTCCTAATAGTGCCACTCCCTTGTCCAAGCATATTCAAACCACCACAATAGGCAAGCCTTCTACCACTGCGCTATAATCCTAGCCCTTTCTCTCTTAAAATTTGTATGTATTTGAGATAAGGTCTTTCTAAGCAGTCTAAGCTAGCCTTGATCCCAGTCTATAGCCCAGGTAGGCCTTGCAATTTGCAGTCTTCTGGGAGGTGCGCAGATTCGTCTCTTCCTCACCACGTGAAGAACAGGCTCCAGGGCTCGCAGCTTATTTTCTTGGTTCCCATGCTCAGTTCTTTCCATGCCCTCAGCTCAGCCTGAACCTGTCTGACCCAGAGCTGCCCACCTCCCACCGAACTTCATTTCACATAAGACCCCATGTGTTCTCTCCATCTCTCCACACTCTGTGACCTGCGTATTTTAGCAAAATACCAACTTTTGCTCATGTGTGTTCTGTCAGTTCCCTTATGGTTTTTAATCACTCTCTTTTGACTTGATAAATGAGTCTCGACTTCTCCTAACTTTCCTGAAGACCCAGGGTAGAAAAACATCCTTTCCAGAAGCTGCGGCAATGGTGAGGGAAAAATGAGCCTCCTCCATACTCAATAAATCACTTTGTCACCTTAATCTTTTATTGATCTCAATAAAAGTTGTATTTTGTTTCTTAACAAAAATCCACCAGGGAAGACATCCTATACAGGTGGGGCATGATGAGAATCATGGTCAAGCCATCACCTCCTATAGTTATTTATGGGAGAGCAATGGATTTGAGAGGAGCTGGGGGTGGAAAGAGACTACGAAACCATTCTCACAAGTGATGCATTGTATTTTAAAAGACACACTTGACTCCAGGTAGCCCACTCCCAGACAAGCCTCTAAAGCTGTATTTTATGCAGACATTTATAAACAGGTCGTAAACATCCTGCCTCTCTAAGATGAGAGAGCAAAAGCTCTTTCGAGCTTGCAGGTAATGCATCTATGCGGTCAGTTAAATTTAGAACGTAGCAATCATTGTAGTCCAGGTCGACTTGCTCTCCAGGGGAGGATTATCAGAACAGGGTACTCAGGGAGGCATGGGTCTGAAAGCAAGCTCTTGTGAGGGTTTGAAATAAATATATTTTCCCCCTTGCTGCAGAAACAGAGAAATACTAATAAAAAATGGCCTTCAGTGTTAATACACGTGTCTTCTCATCTTCCCCCAGGGTGTGAGTAAATGGATAACTTGGTGATCGTGTCTGAAAAACAAAACAAAACAAAACAAAATGAAACAAGACAACCAACAAACAAGTAAAATGGGGCATTATACAAATGTGATGGAGTCCTTCTGCTTACTTCTCCTGTAGGTCTTAACTCAATTGTCAGTTCCATAAGGATGCTACCCACTACCTACACACCTCTAGCCTCCTGACCCAGAACCAGAAGGCTGAGGTACTGTGAGATACAAACCAGGCAAGGTCAATGACCTCAGTGACTCTCTGTCCTCTGTGGCATGGACATAGTCATCCTTCTTTTCGAGTTCCAGTTACCTGTGGTCGAATAGTGAATAGAAGACTCTAGAATATACAATTCATAATTTGTCACTAACTTTAGTTACACCATACAGTTCAGCCTCTTTTATTTTGTTACTTACTATTGCTAATATCTTCCTGCACATAATATATACATTGGACTGTATAGTAGGTGTGATTATATAGAAAATATGTGGCATGGGACAGCAGGAGAGCTAAAGAAGTAAAAGTGCTTGATGCACAAGCCTGACAGTAATTCAGTCCCAGAACCCCTGTAAAGATAGAGAGGAACTGACTCTAAAAAGTCATCCTCTGACCTCCAAATGTGTATGTTGTGTGTGCTCCTATGCACACAAACTCAATAACAATAATAAGTATAATAAATAAAAAGAAAATACATGGTATAGATAGAGGTTCATACTATCCATAGTTCCACACATTCTAATGAGAGCCTTAGAATGTGTTCCCATGGCTAAGGGGATAAGACAACAGTTTGTTCAACTGAAACTCAAATCTTGGTGCATGTTGCTTAACACATGGGAAATAAAATTTGTCTTCATTTTTTTCATCTAGTTGACAAGTATTACAGCACCTTTATGCTCAAATTTTTTTTTTGTGTGTGTGTGTATGTGTGTGTATCTGCATGTGTGTGTGTACAGTACTTATAGCCCTTACTGAAAAGATATGAGCTAAATAATCTCCAAAAACTAACTCTTGTAACTTTTGGTGATATTGAGCCCTGTTACTATGCAAAGTCCCATGGGGTCTTGCTATCAATGAGTGGGACCTATTCTATGCCTACAGAGATAAGTCACATTATGACCTTGAACCACAGAAACTAGGCTCCAAAACCAATTCTGCCCTTACCAGTTTGGAAAACTATGAAATTTATTTTCATCTCAGTGTACCACAGTCTCTTCTTATTGTACTTTGTTACACACATTTTCATGAATTCATCTCTTATTCTTTCTATCAATACCAGGATGGAGGTGTTGCCATTATTATTATTGTTGTTTTTTTCCCCGAAGAAGAGACTGTGGCACAAAACTAATTTCCATAGCTTTTCAAACTGGTAAGGGCAGAATTGGTTTTAGAGCTCAGATTCTATGCTTCAAGGTCATGATGTGACTTGTCTCTGTTCCTCTAGAGAGTCTAGAGATTCTAATTCTACTATTCTAATTGCTGTGAGACCATAGTTACAGGCCATGTTTACTATTCAAATCTGCAATAGAAGATGCCTGGCATCAATATGGCCAATCAGAGGTATTGGACAAGAACCGCTCAGCTCAGATGGGTTCCAGATGTTGTGAACACTGGACATGTCCTGCTGACTGTGTGGATGTCTTTCAAGCATCTCTGAGTGGAGCAAGAAAGGGCTTATCATCCAACCTTCCCAACCGACCCCATAATGCTAGCAAGTGCTGTTTTCTCTCTACTCTCTTCTGCGAGCAGCTTGAGCTATACCTTCTCATTAGCATATGTCACCCAGGATGCACTGGAGAATGGAGCCATGACTCCAGGAGATTTTTTTTGTTGTCATTTCCCTCCCCATCCATATGCAGCGATTTATCCACTTGCAGACCATAGAAATCTCAGGTCTTTGCACATTCAGGGAAATATAAAGTGCTACATAAAACAAAGGGGGTTGCTAGTAAAACAGATGCAGCATTAACAGCACTTGTGAGAGCAGCATAAATAAAACAGTGCATGCACGAGATAGTTCTTTTATGATGCTCAGACTTTACAAAACTGGCTTCCATGCAATGGCAAAGGGAAAAAGAAAAAGAAAACACAATTACCAGAATTAGGTCTTTAAACACACTGTTTGGATAGAAGCTAATGGAACTGATGCTTTCCATTGCTGCGCTCATGAATTTCATGTAACAGTTAGTTATATGATGGAGGTCACCTACACACCAGACCACAGCTCAGTGAAGCTTTATGAAGAGCATTGACTCCTGCCTTCCAGGAACCCCAAGGTTACATAGTTATGTCAATGTTCTCATGGGGTGAGGTGATAGGAAGGAATTTGGCAATATCTGGAGACCATTTTTGTTTGTCACAACTGTTATAGAACTTGGGGTCTCAGTCGGTGTCCAAAGAAACCATGTTCAGCTATCATACTCAAGCTAATTAAAGCATTCATCTTAATGTTAAAAAAATCAGAAGATCTATTCAATGTTGTCACATTGGAGAGAGGGACAAAGGTATTTAACAAGTCCCACACTCCCCAAATCCATTTTAGGGGTTTGAGCGAGATTAAAGTTTATAGAATTAGGGGATGCACAGCAATCAGTGTGGTCCTACCCACCATTGGTCCCTCACTGTCCATGTAGGCTTGTCAGTCTTCTCAGAGAGAAAAGCTTCAACTCTGACTGGTCCAGGATTTTCTTTTTCCAACACAACATTCCTGGTAGGAGGATTCCAGTCTCTTGGGCATCCTTGTTTTAACAGTCGGATGCACATGGGTGCATTATGGAATATAGTCATTCCTTCTAGGCACACTATAAAACAGGGAAGGCTGTGCAGCTGCAGTGGTAGGCAGAACTACGGGAGGCTTCTAAGCACTGTACAGTGCGCAGGACATCCTACAGCCAAGAATTATTTGTGCCCCAATGCTAGCAATGCCAAGATTTGGAAACTACCTCAGCATGCTAAGCAGTAAGGGTTAGGGCTAGGGCCAGGGCCAGGGCCAGGGCCAGGGCTATAGGGCTATAGGGCTATAGGGCTATAGGGCTATAGGGCTA
>JADRCC010116412.1:0-14411 GCA_019843855.1 Hylomyscus alleni
CAAGCCCTTAAAGAAGAAACACAAAAATCCCTTCAAGAATTACAGGAAAGCACAAACAAACAGGTGAAGGAATTGAACAAAACCATCCAGGATCTAAAAATGGAAATAGAAACAAGAAATCACAAAGAGAGACAGCTCAAGAGATAGAAAAACTTAGAAGTCAAGAGCCGTAGATGGAAGCATCACCAACAGAATACAAGAGATAGAAGAGAGAATCTCAGGTGCAGAAGATACCATAGAAAACATTGATACAACAGTTAAAGAAAACACAAAATGCAAAAAGACCCTAACCCAAAATATACAGGAAATTCAGGACACAATGAAAAGATCAATCCTAAGGATAATAAGTATAGAAGAGAGTGAAGATTTCCAACTTAAAGGACCAGTAAATAACTTAAACAAAATTGTAGATGAACATAAAAGAAGCCTACAGAACTCCAAATAGTTTGGACCAGAAAAGAAATTCCTACTGTTGTGTACTAATTAAAACACTAAATGCACAAAACAAGAAAGAATATTAAAAGCAGTGAGGGAAAAAGTTCACATAACATATAATGGAAGAGCTATTGGAATTACACAAGATTTCTTACCAGAGACTATGAAAGCCAGAAGGTCCTGAGTTAATGTCATACAGACCCTAAGAGAACACAAATGCCAGCCCAGGTTACTATACCCAGCAAAACTCTCAATTATCATAAATGGAAAAACCTAGGTATTCCATGACAAAACCAAACTTACATAATAGCTTTCCACAAAGCCAGCCCTTCAAGGGATAATAAATGGAAAACTCCAACACAGGAAGGGAAACTACATCCCAGAAAAAGCAGGAAAGTAATCTTCCAACAAAACTAAAAGAAGATAGCCACATGAACAGAATTCCAACTCTAACAACAAAAATAATAGGAAGCAAGAATTACTTTTCCATAATGTCTATTAATATCAATCAACTCAATTTCCCCAATAAAAAGACATAGACTATTAGACTGGGTCCGTAAATAAACCCAACATTTTTTTTTTTGCATATAGGAAACCCACCCCAATGACAAAGACAGATACTACCTAAGAATGAAAGGCTGGAAAACAGTTTTCCAAGCTAACGGTCCAAAGAAACAAGCTGGAGTATCCATTGTCTAATGAAATCGACTTTCAACCTAAAGTGGTCAAAAAAGATAAGGAGGGACACTACATACTCATCAAAGTTAAGATCTACCAAGATGAACTCTCAATTCTGAATCTCTACACTCTAATTGCAAGGGCATCTACATTCATAAAAGAAACTTTACTAAAGTTCAAAGCACTCATTGCACTGCACTCAATAATAGTGGGAGACTTCAACACCCCATTCTCTGCAATGGACAGATCATGGAAGCAGAAACTAAACAAAAACATAGTAAGACTAACAGAAGTTATGAAACAGATGGATTTAACAGATATCTATAGAACACTTTATCCTAAAACAAAAGGATATACCTTCTTCTAAGCACCTCATGTTACCTTCTCCAAAATTGACCATATAATCAGTCACAAAACAGGCCTCAATAAATACAAAAAGGCCGATATAATTCCTTGCATCCTATCAGATCACCACAGACTAAGAATGTTCCTCAATAACGACATAAACAATAGAAAGCCCACATACACCTGGAAGCTTAACAACACTCTCCTCAAAGATAACTTGGTCAAGAAAGAAAGAAAGAAATTACAGACTTTTTAGAGTTTAATGAAAGTGAAGCCACAACATACCCAAACTTATGGGACACAATGAAAGCTGTCCTAAGAGGAATATTCATAGCTCTGAGTGCCTCCAAAAGAAACTGGAGAGAGCATGCACCAGCAAATTTGACTGCACATCTGAAGGCTCTAGAACAAAAGAAGCAAATTCACCCAGGAGGAGTCAATGACAGGAAATAATCAAAATCAGGGCTGAAATCAACCAAATGGAAACAGAAAGAACTATACAAAGAATCAACCCAATCCAGAGCTGGCTCTTTGAGAAAATTTTTTTAAAAAAGTGATAAAGCCCTAGCCAATCTAAACAGTCCCATATCCCCTAAAGAAATAGAAACAGTCATTAATAGTCTCCCAACAAAAAAAAAAAAAAGCTCAGGACCAGATGGCTTTTGTGCAGTTTTATTAGACCGTCAAAGAAGACCTAATACCATCATTAACCTAATACTAATAAATACCTAATTAACAAAATCAGAAATGAAAAGGGAGACACAACAACAGAAACTGTGGAAATCCAAAAAATCATGAGATCCTACAACAAAAGCCTATACTCAGCAAAACTGGAAAACTTGGATGAAATGGATAATTTTCTAGACAGATAACAAGTACCAAAGTTAAATCAAGATCTGATAAACAATCTAAACAGTCCTATATCTGCTAATGAAATAGAAACAGTCATTAATAGTCTCCCAACCAAAATAAAGCCCAGGACCATATGGGTTTAGTGCAGCGTTTTATCAGACCTTCAAATAAAGACCTAATATCAATCAATATTCTTTAAACTATTCCACAAAATAGAAACAGAAGATACTCTACCCAGTTCATTCTACAAAGCCACAATTACTCTGATACCTAAACCACACAAAGACCTAACAAAGAAAGAAAACTTCAGACCAATTTCCCTTATGAATATCGGTGCAAAAATACTCAATAAAATTCTCACAAACTGAATTCAAGAACACATCAAAATGATCATCCATCAAGATCAAGTCATCTTCATCCGAGGGATGCAGGAATGGTTCAATATACAGAAATACATCAAAGTAATCCACTATATAATCTAACTCAAAGAAAATAACCACATGATCATTTCATTTTATGGTGAAAAAGCATTCGATAAAATCCAACACCTCTTCATGATAAAAGTCTTAGGAATTTCACCCTTGACAACAGTCACAAATAATGTAAAATACCTTGGTGTGACTCTAACTAAGCAAGTAAAATATCTGTTTGACAAGAACTTCAAGACTCTGAAGAAGGAAATCAAAGAAAATCCCAGACAATGGAAAGATCTCCCATGCTCAGGATTGATATAGTAAAAATGACCATCTTGCCAAAAGCAATCTACAGATTCAATGCAATCCCCATCAAAACTCCAACTTAGTTCTTCACAGACTTGGAAAAAGCAATTTGCAAATTCATCTGGAATAACAAAAAAATACCTAGAATAGCGAAAACTATTCCCAACAATAAAAGAACCTCTGGTGGAATCACCATCCCTGACCTTAAGCTGTACTACAGAGTAATTGCGATAAAAACTTCATGGTATTGGCACAGAGACACACAGGTAGATCACTGGAATAAAATTGAAGACCCAGAAATGAACCCACAGACCTATGGTCACTTGATCTTTGACAAAGGAGCTAAAACCATCCATTGGGGAAAAGACAGTATTTTTAACAATTGGTGCTGGCTCAACTGGTGGTTAGCATATAGAGAATGCAAATTGATCCATTCCTATCTCCTTTTGCAAAGATCAAGTCCAAGTGGATCAAAGACCTCCACAGAAAGCGAGATACACTGAAACTAATAGAAAAGAAAGTGGGGAAGAGCCTTGAGCACATGGGCACAGGGGAAACTGATAGAAAAGAAAACTGAAACTAATAGAAAAGAAAGTGGGGAAGAGCCTTGAGCACATGGGCACAGGGGAAAATTTCCTGAACAGAACACCAATAGCTTATGCTCACAGATCAAGAATTGACAAATGAATCTCATAATATTATAAAGTTTCTGTAAGGCAAAGGACACTGACAATAGGACAAAATGGCAATGAACAGATTGGAAAACAATCTTTACCAACCTTATATCTGATAGAGGGCTAATATCCAATATATACAAAGAATTCAAGAAGTTAAACTTCAAAGAACCAAATAACCATATTAAAAAATAGGTTACAGAGCTAAACAAAGAATTCTCAACTGAGGAATACTGAATGACTGAGAAGTACTTAAAGAAATGTTCAACATCCTTAGTCATCAGGGAAATGCAAAACAAAACAACCCTGAGATTCCCCCTCACACCAGTCAGAATGGCTAAGATCAAAAACTCAGGTAACAATAGATGCTGGAGAGGTTGTGGAGAAAGAGGAACACTACTTCATTGCTGGTGGGATTGCAAGCTGGTACAACAACTCTGGAAATCAGTTTCGTGGTTCCTCAGGAAATTGGACATAATACTACAGGAGGACCCAGCTATACCTCTCCTGGTCATACACCCAGAAGATTCTCCATCATGTAAGAATGACACATGCTCCACTATGTTTATAGCAGCCTTATTTATAATAGCCAGAATCTTTAAACAACCCAGATGTCCCTCAACAGAGGAATTGATATAGAAAATGCAGTACATTTACATAATGGAGTACCACTCAGCTATTAAAAACAGTGAATTCATGAAATTTTTAGGCCAATTGATGGATCTGGAGGATATCATCCTGAGTGAGGTAACCCAATTACAAAAGAACACACATGGTATTCACTCTCTGATAAGTGGATATTAGCCCAGAAACTTGGAATACCCAAAATACAATGCACAAACCACAAGAAACTCAAGAAGCAGGAAGACCAAAGTGTGGATATTTCCTTCTTAGAAGGCGGAACAAAATACCCACGAAAGGAGTTGAAGAGACAAACTGTGATGCAGAGAGAAAGAGATTGAAAGAAGGTCAGTCCAGAGACTGTTCCACCTGGGAATCCTTCCCATGTTCAATCACCAAACCCAGACACTAGTATGGATGTCAGCAAGTCCTGGCTGACAGGAGATTGATATTTCTGTCTCCTGAGAGTCTATGACAGTGCCTGACTAACATGGAAGTATAGGCTTACAGCCGTCCATTGTCTGAGCATAGATTCCCCAATGAAGAAACTTGAGAAAGGACCCAAGAAGCTGAAGAGTTTGTAGCCCCTTAGGACAAACAATAATATGAACTAACTAATACACTCAGAGCTTCCAAGGACTAAACCACCAACCAAAGTGTACACATTGTGGGACTCATTGCTCCAGCAGCATATGTACAGCAGAGGATGGCCTAGTTGGTCATCAATGAGAGGAGAGGCCCTTGGTCCTGTGAAGTTTCTATGTACCAGGGTAGTGGAATGTCAGGGCCAGAAAGCGGGAGAGTGTGAGTTGGTGAGCAGGCAAAGGGTGGAGGGAACAGGTTTTTTGTTTTTGTTTTGTTTATGTTATTGTTTTTTGTTTTTGTTCTTTTGAAGGGAAACCAGGAAACGAGATATCATTTGAAATGTAAATAAAGAGGATATCTAATAATAAAAAGGAAGTGTGAGACATAGGAAGGGTAAAACAGAGCTTGCTGACTGACTGATAAATCCATGGGTACAAAATTGCCTTCTAAACCAGAAGATCCCACCACAGCATACCAGCAGTGACAACTAACCAACAAAATACGGCCCCCTAAAATGGAAAAAAAAAAGTGAGTAAAAAATTTATTCAATTTCAGATTTTATTTTTTTAATTGACATTATTTTTATTGTTTTCATTTTAAGAAATAATCCATATCCTCCTTCCACTTAATTTTTACTTGGAAGTAATTATGACTTTCAGGTCCTGTAGAAGAATTTTAATCCAGCAATATGGCTACTCTGGCAAGGGATCATATGCAAATATCATCTAGATGTATATGATCTGAGTGAAATATAGACAACTCCTTGGTATACACCTTTAATCTCTAGCAAGGAAGGAAAGGTTCATCTGTAGAAGGAAGTAGTGATGTTTGAAAATGATGACTAATTGAGGGATAGACCAAGTGATGAATCAGGGAATGATCTGACCAAATGAGTCGGAAATAGGATGCACACAACTCTTAGCACAGGAATTAGACTCTACATTACAGCAGCAGCAGAGAGAGAAAGACATGTGTAGTTTTACTGGGGCAATTTTACCAAAATGGGCTAGACACAGGTGAAAACAGAACAAGCCAGAGTATGTGAAGGAGCCTGATGATTAAAGCAGATGGTCAAAGTTAGTATGAGGTCAAGCAAATCAATTCAGTCAGAAGCCAAGACAAACTAGATGGAATCAGTCAGTTTGGAAGATTAGATTGTAAGGAGGCTAGAATCTGACAGGCCTAAGCCTGGAGATTTAGAACAGAAAAAAGAAATGAGCTAGATTCAGGCAAGCTGTGTATTTGCTTATACATCCTGGGCACAGCTTTAATTTCATCCCTTCACCTGAGGATATGTAAGAGAGACATTTATAAATTCCTTAATCCCTTTTATGAGGAGCAAGCCAGTTGCTGTTGATCCTCCCTTCTAGAGGCCACAAGAAGGAACACTTTCTGAGCAAAATGCACAAGCCCTAGAAAAGCTTAGATGATTTTAAAGTCTCTTTTCTCTTCATTAAAGTCTTCATTCAAAGGACTGACCATCAAGAGATGCAAAGCCTTAACCTCTAGGAAGGCTAATCCTGAAAGAGTTGATGTTTAGGTTTGAGTCAAATGACATTTTATCTGTTTTACTAAATTTTATTTGTTTTACTTTTTAATCTCACCTTGAGGACCATTAAGCAAGGGGAATCATCTCAGGACTAGGAAAATCTACTTGTTCTACATTCAGGCCTTCAACTGGCTCACCCCATTCATAGAAGACAGTCTGATTTACAATGTCTGATTTAAACAAAATTATTTAAACAAAACTACCCTGAAAAAGAAAATGCAAGGAGGGCTGGTGAGATGGCTCAGCAGGTAAGAGCACTGAATGGTCTTCAGAAGGCCCTGAGTTCGGATCCCAGCAACCACATGGTGGCTCACAGCCACCCATAATGAGATCTGACGCCCTCTTCTGGTGTGTCTGAAGACAGTTACAGTGAATTACACTGGAGTAAGCAGGGCTGGCAGAGGTCCTGAGTTCAATTTCCAGCAGCCACACACATGATGGCTCATGGCCTTCTGTACAGCTACAGTGTACTTATACACATAAAATAAAATAAAATAAATCTTTAAAAAAAAAAGAAAAGAAAATACTAAAAAAAAAAAAAAGAAAAGAAAAAAAGAAAATGCAAGGAACAATGTGGTCCAGTGACATTAGTGCATGAAATGGGACATCGCACTTTCTCTGAAGTCTTTTGCTCCTGCTGCCTCCAAGATGGCTGTGAAGTTACAGACACAGCCCCAGTTCCTTTAGGATAGTTCTTTTCTCCAGCAGGTTCAATCCCAGACACATCCATTTGTGTCTAAACTGCAGTTGTAAGAATTGCTCAACTGCTCTCCAACAAAGCCCTTGAGTCTGTGACAATCAAGGGATATGAAGGAACAAATTATTTTCTCTGCTTAGAAAAGGAGTTTTTAAATTTGCCTCGGGAGTTAAATGATTAGTCATTAAGGGAGAAAATCTGTGCTCATATAGATAGAATTATTTTGGTTGATTCGTGAGCTTGACTAGCAAAAAATCCAAACAAACAAACAAACAACACTACCACAGTGTGAAGTATATATCAATGTTGTGTATGCCAAGTCTGTTAGAAAATGTACTAGCATGTATGTTGATTTTTTATTTAATTTTGTCTTTTGAATTGCTTATAGGTAGATTTAAGTTCTTTTTTTTTACACAACAATCACAGTCCAGATTTAAAAATTTTCTATGGTAGTAATTAAATACGAGCATTCTGACCTCCCATTTTTTATGAGCAAAAGTGTGTGATTTGAAGAAATTTTATTTATGTTGCCATACCTCATTTGATTCTTTCTCAGTACATAATATATTCAATATGAGGACTAAATTTAAAAACAAATAAAAAAACAAAAGGCACCATAAATTCTGTAAGTGAAATGCCAAGAATAGCACTATTGCTAGAAATACTTGCTAAACTGTTAATATGTCAGATTTCACTTTATGTATTTTATATACATTTATTTATTTAATTTTCTTCAGTTCCTTGACAAATAGTTGACCCTTTATTCTCTCTACTTTGCATTTTAGAAATAGAGTTATAAACAGTTTACGTATTGACAAAGTATAAATGTGAAAACTAGTAATCTGATTTAAGTTTAGACTCTCACCTACTACTATATTGCATTTAGCTAAACAAAAGTTTTAAAAGTCTATTTTAAATAGTCTTGCCAATAAAATATTATTTATTTTAACTCTTCTGTTTATTTTAATTTCATATTAGTAGAAAATAATGGTGATTTGATGCACAGTAAGTGAGGCTACCAGAGAAAGTACAAAACAAAACATCCTTTGTCCTTGAATGTCATAGAATAAAGCATAAATTTGAAGAAAAATGAAATGTTTTGATCATAAAATATCAACACCAAAATGTTTTATTTCTAAGTATTTACTTAATATTACATGGTTCAATAAATAAATAGAAGATTTGTGTGGGAATATTTATTTTATTAATTATACAATGATGTATGCATTTTTAAAGCTCATACTTACTATGAGCTTTACTCAATAGAAACAAATCAATATGTCCCTCTCAATGTCATTACATGATCCCATTGAACCAAAACATATTGATGCTACTACTTTTGAAAATTCTTCTTCGTTTTGCTGAAATTAGTTATGTTAGATCCTCCTTAACCTTAGGAACTATTGATGCTTCTTGACATCATTTGTACTTGTTTATTGAATTCTGTTAAATTTAGGTAGAAGTAAGATAGGTTTGTATTCTCAAACTACATTTGAATTTACAACAGTATCAAATCCCTTTGTAACTATAAATTCTTTCACTCTCATAGATATTTATTTGGATTTATTTTGTGGAATCCCCTGTGAGTTCTTTCAAGAAAACATACGGTAAAATTTACTCAAAAATATCCTTGAATCATAACAATATGTATCCTAGAATATCCATAACAATTAATTTTTGCTTGAACACATTAATATAATATAACATAAACCAGAAAAAGAAAGTACTCTTATTTATGATAAAATAATAAGCCTGAGAAATAAGTGAATGGAGAAAAATAGAACTTTCAGTATAATTTTATTTTAAATAATTAAACACAGATTTTTTAAATGTTACTGATTCTTAAGAAAGACTACAGACAAACACACACAAATAGTAAATACCAGAAATAATTTTGTATTTCATAATAATTATGTATTAGTCTATACTTATATATATTATTGTATTTAATGTATCATATGTTATATTATACATATCATATAACATATATTATATATGCTTATATATTATTATATGCAATGTATTATGCATTATTTATTATATGTTATATATTATACATTGTATATTATATATAGTATAACACTATAAACTATATGGTATATAATACACTATATATAATAATGTACATATTAGTATAAACTAAACATCTCTTTTTTACAGAAGTTGTTACATAAAGAGTATGATGTTTAGGAAATGTGTTCTCCTGAGATATAATGCCTAAGTTGGTTTTATTGTGATTCTGAGATCCACTTGTTAATATTAAAGCAGTGAGGTGTTTCTCATATATGATGGTTAATTTTTTTAGTTTGTCTTTTATAGGGCAATCTAGACCATCTTGAATAATCTTTTTTCTCCTTGTAGTATCTGCCATTTGGAGCTTTGTTTCTCTTAGTAAATAATGAAATTAGGAAAAACAAATAAAACCAAGTGCATTTGTTGATATGAGGATCATAGTTCCCACCTCTTTCATTTACAATGGAAAAGACTGAAACATATATTTGTTAGTGTGCCTACACAATAAAGCATGACGATATTCTACTTCTTTATACATAAGAGCCATGACTATCAGTGGTTCAATATATTGTGACAGCATTAATCCTAAACCATCTTAGAATCATTTGTATTTCGGTATTTACTTCTGGGGGTCCTGGTCATCTTATCCTCCTATCATTATCATCTGGTTTCTGAGTAGTACATTCTTCAAGAGAAACTGATAAGTATTAACTGAATATAGTTTTTATTCACTAAAAGAACTTAAAAACAATCATATTATGCAGTATATTATACTACCTGCCTGGGAAGTGTAATAATACTAAGTATTATATATGAGTTAAAGGACTTTAATGGGTAGAAGGCATGATGCCTGATGTGTATGTATGGTATGAGAATCACAACAATCATCATACGGGTATCGTGGTCCTTTATCAGAGAACTTTTTCTTTTTCTTTTTCACTCATGAGTCCAGTAGATACATCTCGTATGATAACTTTCCCATACTTCTAATTTATGAACAAGATAAATGACTCATTAAATAGCAACAGAAAATGAACAATACAACGTACTATTAATTTATATTTTCTTAACAAACAATTGTAGGGACAAGTGAGGTATGCCTACATAATAGTTTCGTCTGTTATGGATTTATTTAAATATTTATTTAATTGTGTAATTTATGTTATTTGAGAATACTCTATTTATAAGCACTCTTCACTCTCCTGTGTTTGCCAAACGAGTGATCAAGCCCTAAATAATCTCATAAGCTCCAGATTCATTTCCCATTAGCCTTCTACAAATGAACCTCTTCAATATACATATGCAACATCTACAAAACCCACCTCTTTGCAGGTTCAGGCTGCCACTTTGATTTGGGTCATTCCCACACCATTTTCTTGCATGTCTTAAGCCAAACTATTCAGAAAAGGTTTTTTGATGTTGTTGTTATTGTTTTCTTAGTTTTTGTTTGTGTAATTATTCCGTCATTCAAAAAGAGACATATTCTTCGAATAGTGGTCCTATTTCTTGTTTCAGTTTTCTATGTACCATACACACAGGCACTCTGGCTCTATACTGTAAAAGATAATATAAATGATCAGTGCTTTCTCTTCATGTGAATATTGTAGTATTCTAGGAAACTTGTTTCTTATTTAACCACTTAGAATTACTGGGGTATGTAACAACTGACTTTTACTTTTGAATATTAGGATAGTGAAACATTGTCAACAGCCTCTAGTTTACTGGCAACATGCACATTAAACGTGTTTATGAGCTAAGAAATTCTAAAGTTATATTCTACAAGAAATCTCCAGGAATTCTGCCAAATATTCCATGATTTGGCTGAGATTCAAGAAGAGCTTTATGGGGCACAATTTTATTACCCCATTCTGCATGACATTGATTTGCCTTTGAACTCAACTATAATCCATTACTTCATAACTCAAGTTAATCGGTATATAGATAGGAAATTTCCTTACCACAGCAATATTTCTCTCAATATATTTTATTTATTAAATTTATTGGATGCTCAAAATCAATCAATTTCTAGGAGCACTTCAGAGAGTAATAAAGGATGGTACTGAAATGTGTATATTGCTGTAAGCTCAGGCAAAGTAGAATTTCCAGATACAGGTCACGGAATAATATTTAACTTGCTTATCTGTGTTTGTATAATTTTTAATTAGGAAATGTAATACATTGTATTAACATTGGACAGTTTTTAAATATAATGCTGAAAACTGAAAGCTAGACAAGTGATTGCATGTCTTCGTAATATATAATATGCATATATATATTGTTAAAGTCTTGACTGGTTTATGATGTAACAGTGCACTACCTGGAAGAGGACATTTGACAAAGAAAGAGATTTAGTCCTGGAGAATTAAAGGTGTTAATAATAATTGAGAGCTTGAAAATGGCTCCTTGCCCTCAAATATCACATATGAGTATTGGATCACTAAATCAAAGAAATTTTGAGAATGAACTTAATTATATTAGAAGACAATCAAAGCTAACATGCTGAGGGGGTTGGAAGAGACTGTCTATACCCCCTATTAATTATCCTCTTCAATACTATCCCTAAGGCCCAGATGCACTAGCCTAAATAGTTTTTCATTCTCTAAGTGTGACTCACTATATTTTGTAAGACGAGAACTAGATGAATATTTCCACTGCAGCATACACTGTAATCATTTCATGCATGTTGTCAAAGGACAATGCTTCTCACCACACATATAAGTGGGTTCTGACCCAACTGCTGACAGCCTTTCACTTTTGGACTTCACCAAATTATGTCATAACTTCTTGCATTTGGGTTCTTTTACTCACCATTACTCCTATGGTGTTTAACTCTGTTACTGCACATAGTGAGTCTCATCCAGCTACTTTTTGCTGTCTACAATTATGTTATTTGAAAATGAAAATTATTCTTTTACTTCTAGCTATTTACTACTAGTAGTAGTTATTATTATCATTTTATTACTAGTAATGTTTCTATGATGAATTTGTCACTTTGCGAGTTGTCATGTTTTATTCTGAAATTCTGTTTTTATTGTTACAGAGTAGAGTATAATTTCTAAGTTAGGAAGCGTACACATATTCACTTTTACTCTATGTTAACGGTTATTCAAAATATTTGTCTTCCTACCAGCAACATAAGAGTTCTATTTGAAAGGCTTTCATTTATAAGTACAGAAGAATGACATTAGGAGTCATTTTGTTGCTATAGTGTTTTATTGTTGTTGTTTGTTTGATTGAGTATTTTGCTTTGTTTTCCTTTGATTTTAGCACAATATATTTGGTTTTACACTTGGTCCCTAGGATATCTACTTTTTTTGAAAGATAATTTTATCTAAAAGATGGTAAAAGAATAAGAAAAATAGAAAATTACTACATAAAACATCAAACAAACTAAATATTTTCTTATTATTTTTATAAAAATAACACTTTATTATCCTCAATAAATGTTTCAGGTCCCTTCATGGCCTCATCAGCAGTTCCTGTCCCCAAGATCCTATCCTGTTTGATTTACTGTCTTGACTTTTTCAGTGATGAACAGTAATAAGAATATGTAAGCCAGATAAAACATTTCCTTTCCAATTTCTCTTTACCATGGTGTCTCATCACAGCAATAATAACCCTAGATAAGACGGAATTTATAGTTTTTGTTGTTTTAATTTATAGTTTCTGTTGTTTTAATTCAAGTCAGTCTTTTAAAAACATTGGGAGCAGCTTATTACAGTGTTCTACTTGCTTTAAACTCGGAACTTCCTTCCTAGGCTCTAAATGCACAGACTTAAAGGTACATGGTATTTGTCCAAAGCTCACTGATGGAAAAGTTTCATTTTGTTCTGGCTAACCATCTAAATGATGGTTAATATCTTTGTTTTCAACCCATGTTTGATTTCCCACTTTTTCATCTAGCTATTTGCTTACCCTCTTATGTTCTTTTCTCACCTTCTTTGACTCTGGTAGAATTTTAATTGCTTTATAATTGCCATACCTAATGATTTTTTATTTAATTTTCTGTTATTTGTGAATCAAGAATAACTCCCTGATTTTTCTGTTACTTAGTTATTTTTCTATCTCTTATCATATTAGGCATTGTACAACTTACAGGACTTGAAGGATAGTAATGTCTTCTGACTATCTCTTGCACTTTATATGACACTGTTAGGTTATATGAAAAGAGTCTGATCTTTTCAGTGTGTATTTTTAACCTTTGCTATATTTAAAATCCCAGGGACAAATATAGTCTTTAGATTAGGTGAAACTTGGCTCTACTGCTAAGGCAAAGTGTCTACAAGGTACTTGAAATGATTTGAGCAGCATTAGTGGATTTTCTCTCTTCTAAATACACTCTGTCCTAAGAAACTATAGCAATTTTGTGTTGTTATTGGTAGTTGTGTTTTCCTTGACCTCATGTGTTTTTTTTTCACAAGTATATTCTGTCCAGATGCAGAAAAAGAACTGATCAGAGTTTACTGCATAGATTTACTCTCTCCATAGATCACTTTCCTCATTGGATTCCCCAAAGTCTGAACTGCCTCCACAATTCAGATTTCTTAAATCTAATTATGTACTTTTTTCTAAGGAATTGCTCTCTAACTTTTCTGTTCTCAGGAATTATTGTTTACCCCCTGCTTTTGAAGTTCTTAATACTCTTATTTTATAATTTCTCTTATTTTTTCATTGTGTAAACTTTCCACAGAATCCTATTACCTCATTGTGACTTTACATTCATGTCACTAGTATACTAGCCGTAGGTATTGAAGGTTTATAGAAATGCTTTTTTTTTTATTTTCTAAATAATATTTAATGAACAATCAAAAACAACAAGAACAAACCCCTGTTGCCTCCCCCCCCATGCCTGCCGCCCCACCCTCTCCCACTTATCAGCCCTGTCATTCTCCTACACTGGGGCACAGAACCTTCATATGGCCAAGGGCCTCTCCGCCCCTTGATGACCAACTCGACCATCCTCTACTATACACATGCTGCTTTTAAAAATAAAATGTTGGTCCCTGGGAGCTCTGAGAATACGAAAGAGTACACTTGTGGGGGACTCATGGCTCCAGAAGCATGCGTATAGCAGAGGATAGCCAAGTCAGTTATCAATGGGAGGAAAGGACCTTGGCCCTGTGAAGGTTCTATGCCCCAGGGTAGGGGAATGCCAGGGCCAGTAAGCAGGAGGGGGTGGGATTGTGAGCAGTGGGAGGGGGGAAGGAACAAGGGATTGTTTTAGTTTTGGGTTTTTTTTTTTA
>JADRCC010116413.1:0-17940 GCA_019843855.1 Hylomyscus alleni
GTGTGTGTGTGTGTGTGTGTGTGTGTGTGTGTGTGTGTGTGTGCATGTGCTGGAAACCAAGTCTGGAGCCTCTACAAGAGCAGCCTGTGCACTTTACTGCTGAGCCAACTCTCTAGCCCCGAGATAAAGATTCTTAGTAGCTGAAACATGTTTAGATATTTTGAATAATAAAAGAACCACTGGAGGTATCACCATCCCTGGCTTCAAATTGTACTACAGAAATATCATAATAAAAATAACGCAGTGTCAGCCCCAAAACAGACATGTCAATCAGTGAAATTAAACTGAAGACACAGACATAAATCCACACACTTGTGAACAGCTGATTTTTGATATTAAAAAAAAAGCCAGAAATACACACTGGGGAAAAGACAGCATCTTTAACAAATGGTGCTGGTCAAACTTGACAGCTGTGTGTAGCTGAATCCAAATATATCTATACTTACCACCCTGCACAAAACTCAGCTCCAAATGGGATCAAAGGCCTCAACATAAATCTAAGTACACTGGACCTGGAAAAAGAGAAAGTGGGGAACAGCCTTGAACCCACTGGCACAGGAGAAGACTTCCTGAACAGAACACCATTTGTACAGGTACTAAGATCAACAAATAATAAACAGAATCTCATGAAACTGAAAGGCTATGTACAGCAAAGGGTGCTGTCCATTAGACAAGTGCCAGGCAGTCTACAGAATGAAAAAAAGACATTTAGCAACTACACATCTGATATACATAAATATATATATATATATATATATATATATATATATATACACATCTGATATATATATACAAAATATATAAAGAACTAAAAATAAACCTAGATATCAAGAAAACATGCGTTTATATGTAATTGAGTTGTTGACCAGAGTGGTCCCTCGGAACCCCCAAGGGTTCCCAAGGCTGTTGCCAAGTCTATAGGTTGCTCTCCACAAACTGATGACAAGATCCCATTGCTGAAGATAACCCCTACACAACTCCTTGAACATGGAGAAGTGGAGCTGAT
The DNA here is from genome assembly GCA_019843855.1 of Hylomyscus alleni. NCBI lineage: Eukaryota > Metazoa > Chordata > Mammalia > Rodentia > Muridae > Hylomyscus > Hylomyscus alleni. Next base: position 1,007 of record JADRCC010116413.1, read on the forward strand.
GCCTACACAGAGCCTTCATGTTCTATGTGTTAGCATCTTTGGTATAGGAAGTTACCCTACATGCTACCAAAGGAGACACTTCAACCCAGCCACAAACTATTTGATCTACAGTGGTGTCCTGCCTTCAAGATATGTTAAGGCAATGGTGGCACACATTCTGGGAGAGTAACCAACTAAGATTTGATTTGACTTAAAGCCCATACCTCTAGATGCTAGAAAGCTCAAGAACCAATGTTAAAACCAAACACTATGGTTCAATAAAAAAAGAAGCAATAAAATGACTCCTAATGACATTCTGCTACAATCATAGATCAGTGCCTTTGTCAGCCGTCATCAGAGTAGCTTCCTCTGCAGCAAATGAGAACAAATACACCCACAGCAGAGCGTGAGAGAGGGACCCTGGGACACTCAGTGCTAAAAGGGATATCTCATCAAATCCTTCTTCTAAGGGCTTGGGAACACTAAGCAAGAAGAGGAAGGAAGAATGTAAGAGGCAGAGGGGATGTGTGGGAGAGTAGACCATGCCACCAGATAGAACTAGTAAGGTAGTATCAAAATTCAGAACCCTGATAAAACTCATAATTGACAACAAGAGTTTGAACTAGCTCCCTACCAGATTCCTGTCCTTGAGCAGGTGACCACAACACCCCACTAAGAAGACCATGACTGTGGTCACATAGCATGGAACTTAGAGTTCTCCATGCTAATGAGGTATCTAGATAGGCCCTGAGGATTTAGCCAATGAGCTTCCCTTCCTGAGCATCCCTTCTTGCAGAAGGTTTTGAATCTCTGATTCACCCTGAGTATGCATCCTTATCCACCATGGATAAAGCCTTTCAGACAAGCCAGGACTACCTCCTTCTTCAAGGACTGCCATGGGCACAGGCCTTCGTCACACAGAGCGGTGCCTAAGTCTCCCGTAGAAAGCTCTCTTCCAGCCCCTCCACACTCCTGGCACTCATTTGGAGCTAAGCTGGATTCCCCTTACCCCAGGCTCATCACAGGCCCACGGGCCCATTCCCAACTCTTCATAGGAGTCTGAGAACCACAACCTCCATCCCACCCCAGGCAGAGAAATGTGGGCAGGATCTTAGGGGATCTTAGATTGTGTTTTGTCTCCCCTGAGCATTGTGCTGGGTGACAGCACCCTAGTGGCAAGAAAGAAGCGTAGCCTAGCGCCTCCCCCAGTAGAGAGGTGGAAATGCAGACCCACACGGATGGACCCAAGGAAACAAGGCCTTTTAAATCACATGTGATCTAGCAGGGGCTGGGACAGCATGCTCAGCCCCTGCATCAGTTGGGGCTCTAGAACTGAAAGGAGAAGTGGACACGCCCCTATCCCTAACCCAGGAGCAATCTCCAATTGGTAACCACTGGAAAACAAAAATTTAGCTTCCTACAAGGGAGTCTCACTGGGAAAACAACTATCATTGAGGGTAGGCTGCAGGCCCAGCAAAGAACAAACTCAAGGGCATCTTCGGAGGTTCCTTGTCACATGATCAGGGCTTGGGTCAGGGCTCTTTTTATAAAAAATTTTTATTTTATTATTTATTATTTTTATTTTATTATATTTGTTCTTCTCTCTTTTTACTCTATAAGTTCTTTGCAATATATATTATGACTTCCAGTTCAGTACTTTTATGAGATTCCTGAGTTTGAAAATGAGCAGGTCTCTGTTTCTTGTACCTTCTCTCAGGTTCTTTTCCTTCTATTGGTTTGTTTTGTCCAACTCCAACGTGTTAGATTTTGCTTTATATATTATATTATATTATATTAATTCCATAAAAGTTGTTAGTTTTCTAATGAGAGGCAGAAAGGAGGCAGGGGAACCTGGGAGGAGTAGAGGGAGGGGGGACAGTAATCAAGGATACATTATATGAGGAAAAACGTCTATTTTCAATAAAAGGAAAAGTTTTTTTTTTTCTTTCAAGATTTAAATTAGGGAATAACTAGATAAAGTGTCCAAGAAAGATGTAACCATGCTTGTCTCTAGCTGCTCTGCTTTACCCTTAATTCACACGTGGGGTTTAATGGTCTCCTAGAAAACTCAAGACTTTGGAAATGCTTGGGTTTCAGTCTGTGCCATGCTCTTTCCATAGGAGAAGATCGTAAGGAAGCTCAGGGCACAAGGAGGCTCAAGGCACAAGGAGGCTCAAGGCACAAGGAGGCTCAAGGCACAAGGAGGCTAAGGGCACAAGGAGGCTCAGGCAGAAGGAGGCTCAGGCAGAAGGAGCTACTAGGTGAGGCTAGGATCTGGGTCTTGCAGCCTTTCGGCTATAAGCTTGTCACAATCACACGAGTAGATGTCTGTTGTCCATCAGCTGCACCAGTGTGAAGGTTTGGTTTTATCAGTTATTTGGCTAAATGAAACAAGAGTCGCATAGGCAAATGTCACTCAGGTACCTGCCAAAAGAGCAGAGTCTCCCTAGAGTCCCAGAGTCCTGCCCAACATGGCTATCCTTCCTTCCCAATGTTGACGCAAAGGCTTCATTTACCAAGTGCCTTAAACTTATCCTTAAGAAGAGCCATTTTCCCTGTCATGCACACGGGTAAAATGTGTTCCAGGATTTCCATTTTTGTGTTTCCTTCCTTCTGGAAAGTGATGAAGCTAAATCAAATTATATGCAGGTTCTTACAGACACAGCTCAATATTGAGACACCATGTTTCCTGTTTTCTTGGATACCTGCAAGGGAAATAAAGCCAGTAAACTGCTCTATAAAGCACAGTGTCATGCAACATTAGCGTCCAATATTGCTAAACCAGCATGCCTCCGGTTTACAAGGGCAGCTCTGACTTCCTGAGTTCACATTATGGAGTCTGGCTCAGCCTTCCCACCATGAACATACACTGTCAGCCTTCTTTGCCTTGGATACCCCATAAATCAGTCTAGCTTCTAGGATAAAGATCTCCATTGCGTTTGGGGAAAAGTAGGTGTTAAAATTGGAACGCATCTGGTTTGGAATTTTGGGGCATCAAAGCTTAATGTTCTTTGTTCTCAAGCCCATCTTGAGCCTATGTTTCTTCACCTATATAATTAGAGAGATAAACTCTCCATAGCAAGATGGGTTTTGTTTGTTTGTTTTGTTTTGTTTTTTGGGTTTTTTTTTGGACTGAACAGTCTTGTACACAAAGTGGCTTCCTTACCATCTGATCTGTGGAGAATGTATTTCTCTGGTTGACTCAGGTAGCTGAAAAGCTGAAAACTATATTCCCTTGGGTGAGGCAGAAGGTAGGGATGTTGCCTGGGCTTTGGGGCTAATTGGCAAACACTGAGAGGTGGCTGCATGGGGAAGGGACAAGGGAATGGGGCAGCCATCAGCAAACCCCTCTTTCTGGGAGAGCCACAACTTTACATGTCTCAGAACCATAGCCGCCCTGAACTTAAAGCAAACTGGATTTAAATGGATGGCTCGACCACATCACAGGAACAACAGGAAAAACAATCCAGAAACCAGTTGGGTCTTAAATCGCCTTTCATCAAAACCGGAGTCTCCATTTAAAAAGTTAGATGGAGACTTTGCAGTGGGTAAATGTCAGCACGGGCTTGCTATGCGGCAGACATTTATTTATTTTTAAAAGATTTACCTTAATTTTAATTATGCATACGTGTGCATGACCACTTGAGCACAGGTACCCTTGAAACCAGAAGAGGGGTTCAGATGCCCTGGAGCTGGAGTTAGACATAGCTGTGTGCCACCTGACTTGGGAGCTGGGAACCCAACTTGGTCCTCTCTAAGAGCTGGAAGCTCTCTTAACTGCTGAGGCTTCTCTCCAGCTCCTGCTCTGAGACTTTTCTATGCCCATCTGTAACTATGTACCCACTAAGTAGTTAACCCCTCACATGAGGTCCTGTCGATCACTTTTCTTTTCTTTTTTTTTCTTTCTTTTTTTTTTTTCGAGACAGGGTTTCTCTGTGTAGCCCTGGCTGTCCTGGAACTCACTCTGTACACCAGGCTGGCCTCAAACTCAGAAATCTGCCTGTCTCTGCCTCCCAAGTGCTGGGATTAAAGGCGTGCGCCACCACCGCTCGGCCCTGTCAATCACTTTTAAGCCTCCATCTGTAGCAGCTCTCACATATGAATCAAACCCATGTCTCCCGTGCTTCAAGTCTGCTCTGTATGACCTCTTTTACAGTGGTGAGGGAACTCACTGCTGTAGACACTTCTAGAACATCCCTTCTTGTAGCTACACTGAGGTATCTAGGCGGGGGAGCTGGTGGGAGAGGTTAGCCGTCAGTACAACGGGTGTCGGGTCTTACTGGCTTCAGGAAAAGATGGGCTTTCTTCTAGTCAGCTCCACACAAATAAATACCTGGTGTGCGATGCGACTGCTTGCTTGTTTGCTCTCTGCCTTGGTACATCAATCGATTAAGAAGGGGCTTTGATCAGACACCAAAGGCTCTTTGCTGTAACAAGCCCACGCCAAGGAGTCCCCTGCCAACCTCAGTTTCAAATATTACATCAGATTTTTATGTCAGGAGTACCGGATTTCAACTGTGGAAACACTCGCCATGATTTCGCCGTGGCTGGGTGAAGGACAGGGGAAGTGGCTGCAAAATTGACCCGGGTTGGAAATGTTAGTGATGAGGTCTTGTCACACAGCAGAGCCAACCTGGACAGAAAGCAAGCTCGTGGAGACAGTACAGGAGGAGCTCCACGCGTGGGACTCTGCTGCCCTCTAGTGTCTCTTGATGAGGCTGAGCCTGGGACCGGTTCTTCCCACCCACTCAGGGTCACAGATCATGTACAACACTACCTCAGCCACAGGCACCAAAACACAAGTAGACAGAATTCAGTGAGCGCCATTAGCGGCTTGAGCAGGAGGGAAATTGAATACCAGAAAAGAAAAAGAAAAAAAGAAAAAGAAACGACATCATTTTGACAAAATTAGCCACAGCAAGGATTAATCAGCTCACCCACTCGTTTCCTGGGGGCCTGTGGGTAAAATGTACTGTGGGTAAAATTCATTACATGCTCTCTTTGCTCGTCAGATTGTTTTCTCTGAGATTCCTGAGGAGCAGTACAAGCCAGTTCTCTATTGGGTCGTTGTTCCTAAACCCTTCAAATCCCCCAGGGGCAAAAGGAGACCTCCCTTCACTTCCTCTGCCCACTTCTGCTCAACTCCCGCATTCCAAGAGCTTTGCAGAAAGTGCTCTGTGTTTGTCCTAAATCAATATTTGTTGGACAAAAGAATCAATGAATGAGTGGCATAGTAATTTATTGGAATATTTATTTAACAATCATAGTTGATGGCTAATTAGTTAACGACTTATTAATTAGCCGTGCCTGTTAGTCTGTGGATCTGCAGCTTGTTCAGACAGCAGAGTTTTAGGCAAGTATGGTTTCAGAGGAATTCTCTTCCAGCTTCTACCATTTGAAACTTGCTTGATGGTTTAGTTTAGTTTTGAGTTGTGTTCTTTGCAGAGTGTGGTCTTTTTTTTTTTTTTTTTTTTACATAGTATGGAACTGTAGGTCACTTGGAATTGTATCTTACAGTTCTGCAGTCACTCCTCAACACAGGGCGGGGCTTGTTTTCTGTGATCTCATTGGATCACAGACTTCAGTAAATATATATTGTGAGTACACGAAAATTCCAAAGTACAAAAAAAAGTGAAATCAACCCTGAAGTAATTTTACTTAACTTTGTGAACTAAACCAGAGTTTTATTTAACTTTGGGAGAGTAAGGGGCAAAAGTGTACTTAAGCCGCAAAGAGATAGTGTTAAATAATACTAGTGTGTCAGGGGATTTTAATGTATACAAATAAGCGCATACATATTTATGAAAATGTGTATGAAAAGTTACTTTAGTACACTTACTATAGTCTTTGATAATTATGTTAAATTTAGAAATTAATAAAAAGATTAATAGGAAATTTTAACGTATGTAGAAATTTGGCAATATTCTAAATACTCATTAGGTAAAGGAATTATAAATAAAAACATAAACAAGTGATAAAAATATACTATATTAAGGCCTTTGAAATGTTGCCTCTGATTTCTTTAGAGGTATATGCATCATTCTGAGTGAGTATTTTAGTAAGAGGAGGCTGAAATTTAATAGTTTAGCTATTGCAAGCAGTCATGGGAAAGGGCAGTCGGACCCCAGAGAAAGAGGAGGAAAGGAAACAAGAAAAAGAAAACCAGAATGCTGGAATTAGCAAACACAGAATCAGCAAAGTCAATGTTACTCAGCACGGTACTGTTGCGAGTGACTCAAGGGTAGTGAAAGACAAGATACACTATCATCAGAGGTCATACGGCCTGCCAAACATCAGAAGAAACAACAGTAAGAATAGATTAGCAACAGTTTTGCATCTTCTTCAGTCCAGAAATGAGCTACAATAGCCCTAAGTTCAGTTTTGAATGAGTGAGCTTGTTAAGTAGGCAGCAAGCAGACCTAGAATATACAACAAGCAGCTGGTAGACAGCAAACACCAAGCAAATGCTTACAACATCCAGCAGAAATAACAGGGGAAGCTAGACTTCTGCACTGAGAGTCCCGGAAGAGAACTCTCTCACCAGGCAGAGCTCTGGCTTCTTGTGCCCGAGACAGGTACTTGTATGTCACGTGATGGGTGTTAGCAACCACAGTTGGGAATGGGTTTCCTTCTAGCTCCTCTCAAGATTTCAGTTTCTACTGCTCTGAGCTGTTTGACTCTTACAGGATCAGTGAACAGCCTGACCCAAGCGGGACAGGGAGCATCAGATGCCACCCAGTCAATCATGCTAGCCAGTTTACCATGTAGTTTACGTTACAATGATCATGTCTGAAACTTTAGATGAAATGGATAACACAGCTTTTCAAAACTGATGTCAGAAAATTTCAGGCTCTACTTAATTATATTGCCCATTAAAAACCTTTGCCTGTAAAGAATAAGGTACTGAGCCATCACTGGTAAATCATTATTACATTTAAAGAAATAATTATTTTGGCACATACAGATCGTTCCTGATGACAGGAAGAGAGGAAATATGGCCCAACTCTTCTTGTAAAGCTGTAGCTTGAGAAGGATGTTGCAAAGTGAGAGATACCATAGACCTTATATCTTATATCCACTGCAGGATGGACCACACAAATGTCAGCAAGTAGAATCCAGCAAGATTTGTGCAAATATAAATGTATGTATCATGTATTACAATACATGTTATGCAAGTTATATTTAATATGTAGTAGGTATGTGCGTGCAAAGTTTATAATATTTTGTATATATTAATTATAACTAATACAGTGAAAGAAATATAACTTGTTTCTGTTTGCTTGCATTTGTAACGTTCTGTGTGTGTGTGTGTGCATGCGTGTGTCTATCAGTCATACAGGGGCTCGAGAGTCTTGAATATTTTCAGAGTAATCAGTGTGATTTATCACATTAATATGACAGAACAAAAAAGTCACATGATGCTTTCAAAAGATAAAATGATAAAATTCAATCATTTACCTTTCTCAAATCTCTAAGAAAACCTTATTATTCAAATATCTAAATGCTTACATGAAACTTACTGAGAATCTTAGACTGGAAAATATAGGACAATAAAGAATGAAGCCATAAAGGTTTGAGAGGAATTAAAAATTCTGGCATGTAGACAACAAACTTGTCAATTACTAGGTGTAAGCGACCCCATGATGATTATTGGACACAGGGTCAATAACTCACTGTTCCTTCCATTTCTACAAGCATCTCATAAATAGTTAGGTAATCAAAGGTCATAACATATTCACAATAGCATTAGATATATATATTAGGTAAGACTTTAATGAAAGACAAGTAAGGCCTCTACTTAGAAAACATCATAATTCAAAGAAATACATAGAAGATTCTACCATGTCCTTAGATTACATGACTATTTTAAATAAGTTATTTCAATTTGATTTACATACATACATAATGCAACCTTAGAAATATATTGATTGCATACATCTTCTTATGGAAATTGATAAACATAAAATTTATATGGCGAATAAAGAGCTAAGTAGAGCCAGAAAAGTTTTTGCTAAAGCATGGAAAGAGCCCGAGTTGCAGCCCTGGACAGCCGGCATCCCTGGACAGCCGGCTTCAATAACAGCTCTCAAAACAGCAGGGGCGGTAGAAAAAGGAATAGACTCTCAGATGCAGACACACAATTTTCGGGAAAATGAAACATAGTAACACTAAGAAATGAGTCTTCACTTGCTGCTTCTGGGTCCTCAGTGTCTTTAGCCAGCAGGGGGATGTAAATGAGAACGTCCCTGAGATCATCCTAATGAAAACAAATGAATCCAGTGGAATGCCCCAGGGAGAAGACAGCCCCATTCAGTGCTGGTAAGAGCGTAAATTAGTTTAGCTACTATAGAATCGGTATGGAGATTCCTAAGAAAAAACTCAAAATAGAACTGTCACATTACCCTTCCCTGCAACTTCTGGATACAGGCAGGAGCAATTCTAAGTCAACATACCACAGGAACATCTGCTCATCCATGTTTATTGCACACTGTTCGTAGCAGCCAAACTTTGGAGTCTGCCTAGGTGTCCATCAACACGAATGGATAAGGAAACTGATTATAAATATGTATAAATAACATATACTCATACATATCTGTAATTATATATGTGTATGCATATGTGAATATGTGTACTAGAGCTTTACTGTAATTATATGTGTATGTATGCATATATGTATATGTATAATAGAATTTTATTCACTCATAAATAAGTAGAATGAAATTATGTCATTGTTGAAAGCTTGGTAATCATTAAGCAGAGTAAGCTAGGCTCAAAGGAACAAACACTAGGTTGGTTTTCTCTTATTTGTGGATCCTAGGGATATTTAGATACGTAGGACCACGAGTGCATGCACACAAACAGAGTGCACACACACACACATATACACATATGCATATAAACACACACAGAAACACACATACATACACAAACACATACACAAATATACACATATTTATACAAACACACACAGAAACGCACACAGAAAAACATAAAAATACACACAAAAAAATCATATTGACACACACAAATATACACACATTTATACAAACACATACATGGAAACACACATACACAAACACACACACACACACACAAACATAAAAATGTACACTCAAACACACATATACAAACACATACATACACAAATACACGTGAGCACACAAATACACATACACACATATGCATACAAACACACACATGGAAACACGCACACAAAAATACAAACACATGTACATACACATATACAAACACACACACACAAACATACAGTGCACATAACAGGAGACAAGAAGTAGCAAAGGAAGAGAAGAGAAAGGGGAAAAGAGAGATGTTTGGAACACATGCTACACTTGAAGGAGATTACTTTATGAAACCCATCACCAAGTACAATGAATATATGCCAATAAAAAGAAAACATATACTTCAGATGGATTATGTATGAAGCTCTCATCAAATATGTTTAAAGATTTTTAAAATGTAATATAGCCTACTATTTAGGGATTTGGGCTCTGGAGTCAAATACTCACATTTAAATCTCAGCGTCTGACAGCCCTCCTGTGATTTAGTATTTTCAATCTGTGAAACGAGAGAAAGTAGAATAAAATATGCTCTGTAATAAAATCCTTGATAAATTGTTCTTCATTAATACTATGGATTTCGGAGGCTGGAGAGAGGGTGCAGAAGTTAGGGAAACCTGCAGCTCTTGCAAAGGGACTTTGGTCCCCCCACCTTCCATGGTGGGCAGCCTCTAACTCCAGCTCCAGAGAACCCAACGCCCTCTTCTGGACGCTGAAGACACTGCACACATGTGGCATGCACGTAAATGAAACATTAAAAAAAATAAAATTGTGAACTTGTGTTCATCAAACGTGCCATCAGGGGGTAAAATGACAAGCCATAAAGTGTGAAGAAGACACATCTGCAATGTACAGGAGCAGTGCAATTCTCATATCTACATCTTTAAAATTCATAAGAAAAATGACTCAGAGTATGTAGATAAAGGGTCTGAGAGGGACCTCGCTAGAGATGTCAAATGGAGACACCCAGTGAGAACCGAAATCACAGGATGGTTCTACTGTCCCGCTACCACACTTGCTAAGATGTAAATGACTACTTTATTAAAGAGACCAGGGGCCACTAGAAATGTCACACACTGAAGGCAGAAGTGCACACTGGCACTACCGCTTAGATAAAGTGCCTAGCACTATCTAGAACATGTGTGTGTGTGTGCAGAAAAATAGAAACGTCTATACCAGAAGATCAGAAGTGTATGTTTCTCTTTATTTCTCATGAGATGCAGAAAACATCGAAACCTTGTATGTCCTTACGGTATTTTCACATGAGTGACATGTCATGACAGGTCTATACTATTTTATATAGACAAGGTGCACAAGTTTATCGTGGTCATGTGTCACATTTCAAAAACAGACTGTGGAGTAAAAGATGTCAGACTCAAAGTGTGAATTATGCAGCTCCAGATGTGACAAGGTCCAGGCCCAGGAGGACTCATCTATGTGTGATGAGGGAGAAGAAGTATTGAGACCAACATGAATGAGATTGTTGCAAAAACTGAATTAACCGGAGAAATCTGAGGTCTCTGGGCTGTCCAGCCTCTGATTCCTGGTTATCAGGCAGTGTGGGGCCTGGGCTTCCTCTTGTGAGATGGGTCTCAAATTAGATAAGTTATTGGTTGGCCACTCCCACAAGTTCTGTGACATCCTTGCCCCAGTAGCTCTTGCAGGCAGGGCAGATTGTAGGTTTTGGCACATTGGGAAGTTTTGTGGCTGAGTCGGTGCCCTGTTCCGACTACAGGAAGCCTTGCTTGCTAAACTGTCTCCTCTAAGGACCTTGGCGAGGGTCAGAGAAACTGTGAAGGCAGCGACCTCTAGTGGACATGGGAAGATGGTTGCGTTTTAATTTCTTTATTGTGATGGTGGACGACGCCAAGAAAACAGCATCTTCTAGACACAGCAGGGCAGGTAACAAACTCACAAAGATAGACAGTGTGCCCAAGACCGGCACAAGTTCAAACCAGACAAAAGTCTCAGCACAGAGAATGGGAAATGGACACAAAGTCCCACCTCTCACCAAGAAGCCTTCTGCAGGGGCACGGTCTAAAGAAAATCCGTTTTCTCCCATGGAGTGTCACAGCACATATCAACCAACAGGCTCCATGCTCAGAAGTAGTTGGCTAACACAAAATAAAGTCCACGGTTTTCTTGTGGGGGAAAAAAAAGAAGGTTTAATTAATTATATTGCCACAAATATAAAAAATGTGAAAGTAAATGTTTTGACTTGAAAAGCTACAGTTAGGTAGAAATACCAAGTTACCAAGCAACATTTCTTCTAGGATTCTAATTATATTAAATAAATTTGTCAGACCATACCTGACCAAAAAAAAAAAAATTCTCTTCTTCTGAGTGGTACTTAAGAGATTTTAATTTTTGCTTTTATTGTTCTAATTTGTTGTGCTTCTGGAATAACAACACATTTAGGCATGTTTCATGACTCATGTCTGGTGTTCCTTTAAGAGCTGGGTACCTGACAGTCCCTGTGACTGGGCTGATGAGGGGACAGAAAACGAGTGTGCTGCTGGCATGCCTCCTCTGGGATTTGGAAACCCGGGTAGGTGGATGGAATACTTTCTGCCTTTTGGATATGCTAATCCTCTAATCAAGGAAACCTCTTGTCTTTAGGGACTGATTGGTGGCATGTACACATATCCAGTAACAACTTTTCCAAGAAAAATAACGACCCCACTTTTTTCTGGACCAGACTCCGACAGGAGTCCCCACAACCTGTGTGTTTGGGGGTCTTGTTACTGAACTGGGTGGCAGAGGGGAGGCTGCTCAAGTCACTTCCCTGGGATCCTATCAAGTAATGACAGAATATTTCCTCTGTATTTTAATTTTTATCTTCCATATATGAGTATTTTGGCTCTGTAAGTCTGTGCACCACCTGTGTGCCTGGTGCCTACGGAGGCCAGAAGCAGACATTGGATTCCTTGTGGAATTTTCTCAGACAGTTGTGAGATGCCATGTAGGTGCTGGAGCTCAGATCCGGGACCTCTGTGAGAAGCACCTCGTGATCTTTACCCCTGAGCCATCTCTCCAGCCCTGACCATTGGCTGTTTCTAATGAGAGGGATTCTGAATTGGGGGACTGCTAATGTGCAAAATCTGATCACTGCAGCTCAAGTGAAGTTTGTTCTTTGGTTTTAGAGGCATCCCCAAGTGGAGTCGAGTTGGGTTTCTCTGTGCTACTGTCAGTGGCCTGTGAAGTTTGAAGATAAGACTTGTTGCAAAGCATGGGCTGCTTAGGTTCTCACCGAATGGAACCTGATGCTACCGCCACCTGGCGGTCAGCTTAAACTTTTGTGTGTAGGGATCCAGACTTCAGAAAGCTTTGCAAAAATCTTTTTAAAAATAACCTTTTTTTTGGGGGGGGGGAGAGGGCTGCTGTAGAGTAGATTGAAAGACACAAACCTTCAGCTAGCATAAATGCAAGCAAGGGTGACTATTGTCCTTAAACGTTGCTAACTGTGTGTGTTGTGGTGTCCGTGGTATCTGCACAGGTACGTGTACCAGTGTATGGCCACGTTTGTGCCTGTATGGAGGTGAGAAGTCGCTGTGACATGTCTTCCTCAATCACCCAGCAGGGTCTTTTACTAAGTCTGGAGCTCTAAAGCCAGTGAGTGCCAGGACCTAGCTGTCTCTCTGGAATTGTAGGTGAGAGTCACTGCGCTCAGCTTTGACATGGGCACCGGGGATTTAAACTTAGGTCTCCATGCTTGTGTCTCCTAAGCCATCTCCTCCACTGAAAATTGCCGGTAGTTTTAGATTTCTGTATTACAAAACCTGACAAGTACATGAGTTGCTGCGTGGGCTGGGAGCTGGGAGCTGGGAGCTGGGTTTCATCAGTCTGTGCCGTGTACCTACTTCAAAAGGTCACATGCAGGCGATTGATACACACAGCCTTATTTGTCAGTTAAGGGTAAAAGAGAACACTACCTCTTACTACGTGTGTATCTTGTTTGAAACTGGCTTGTTCATTTTACAACCTTTTTTTTATTTTCTAAATAATATTTAATGAACAATCAAAAACAACAAGAACAAACCCCTGTTGCCTCCCCCCTCCCCATGCCTGCCACCCCACCCTCTCCCACTTCTAACACCAGACTTCTTTTCCATTTTCCACCGGCCTCTCTTCTGCTTCAGCAGTCGTGTGAGTGGGACTGGCTGATCCCACTGTGGAGACGGGGAGCATTGTAGAGCACGGCATGGCTTTGCTTTTCCCGAGAGTTATGGAATGCCTTGTAATGTGTCCCAGATCTCTCTGTTGGGGTGGCTGGTTCGTAAGTGTTCAGTGGTGGCTCTTCGGTGTTTTGGATCTCTCCTATGACACTTTGTGGGGGGTGAAGTCACACAGAGACATTTCTAGTGTCAGCTTCCTCATTTGATCATGACACTTGCTGGTCAGTGCTTTGAGAGCAGAGCACCATTTGCTAGCCTCTGGGTGCTTGCCAAGGTACCTAGCACACAACTCAAAGTGCTTATCCCCTGGCTCCCAACGTGTGTTGGTGAAAATCCTTATTCTCATTTTGGGCATACATATCCAACCATTTTCTGGGATAAAAAACCCCCAAATAAAATAATACACACATTGAAAAGTTTTTTTTAAGATTTATTATTTGTTTTATTTAACTACACTGTCACTGTCTTTAGATACACCAAAGAGGGCATCAGATCTCATTACAGATGGTTGGGAGCCACCATGTGGTTGCTGGGAATTGAACTCAGGACCTCTGGAAGAGAAGTCAGTGCGCTTAACCACTGAGCCATCTCTCCAACCCCAAGAACTTTTAAACAAAGACTTCTAAAAGATCTTAGAGTAACCTTAAACATGTTAATCTCTATCAGAAGTTTACCAAGGCAGCTTAGTTACCTCCTTGCCATCTGACATTACCTGCTCTTTGTAAAAATTTTAATCTAAGATTGCAAACATTTTTTCCCTTGTTTCCATATGTCTCCAGTACATTTGGCAATACAGTCTTTTCTTTTAACATCCTACGCATTTTGACCTAATGGAAATCTTCTAGAAGCTTTGTCTTTAAGTGGCACCATTATAGGTGCAACAACTTAATTTAGGTGTTTTCTCTATATTGGGATGGTCAACTGGGATCACTTACAGCTTCCTTTCTTGCTATTGAGTGTCTTGGCATTGTAGGTATGGTGTATCCATGCGTGTGCACATGTACACACTCAGGCATGCATAAGGAAGCCAGCAGAGCACACTGGCATCCCCTCGGTCACTCTTCACTTTGCTTTTCTGAGACAGGATTTCTCCCCAAAGAACCTGTAGTCTGAGGTTTGGCTCGGTGTGCTGGTCAGCAAACTCCCTTCATGCTCCTGAGTGTTTTCCCAGTGCTGGGGTACCAGGCACACGAAGCCATGCCTCATTTTTACGTAGAAGAGACTTGAACTTGGGTCCTCATGTTTGTTCTGCAAGTCCTCTTACCTGCTTAGCCTGAGAGTCTTTTATAGAACCCTCTTTTACACATTTTGGTTCTCTACCCCTTAGGATAGACTCTAAAAGTATGGATGTTAGGTCAAAGGTCTGTAACTTTGTTTATAATTCTTGATATTTTCTAGCAATCCCCTCGATACAATGTATATCACACACATTCTTGTAAGAGAATTTTAGCATTTTACATGAGAAAACCCAAGCAAATGTTACAGCTGTGTTGTTACATCCAGTGCTTATAAAGGCCTCCTGGTGAGCACAGGCATGTGATCTCTTTGGGGTCATGTGTGTATGTGTGTGTGTGTGTGTGTGTGTGTGTGTGTAGTGTTGACACAACCGAATTTCAGATACCAAGTTTAGCCTTTGCATTTCTTTTGCTTAATACTTCACCTTTTTCCTTTACATTGTCCAAGCAAAATTAGCTTCCTTCTTGATCCCCACTTCAACAGCAACCATTGCCCCCAAACCATTCATTAATTTCTATCTCCATATAGAGAAAACTAACACTAAAAACCATTTCATTAGGCAAAAACCAAACCAAACCAAAAAAAAAAAAAAAAACTCTCAAAGAAACTATATCTCCAAATTGCCAGCAGGGGGCACTGTGGGCCTTAGTCTACTTCAGAAACAATCGGGCACAGTCAGGTTTTGAGATGGTTCCTCTTAGGGGCAGGGGCTGTCCGCTGAAGGAATATTAAACTAGTAGCCCGTGTACAGAGCCCTTTCCCAATGAGACTCATTGGGTTTCTCTCGGCATGATTTATCCACACAAGTGAACAATTGTGTTTTAAAATGAATGTGGAGCCATGATTTAAAAAGACATTGAATTGTTTTAGGTGGGTATGTTAGCGTCACACTCACTCCCACGGATAGAAGGCCAAATTCACATTTTCCTTTCAGAGTTTAATAGAGCCGGGAGTCGGCAAAGGTCATGAAGAGACTCTGCGCGTTTGTACACTTTGTTCTGTGGGAACTGTTGATGTATGGTCACATTAGCTCAGGCAGAAGGCTTGCTTATGCTCTCTAAAGATGCCCCTCCCTACCTGGTCCATGGCCGTAGCTTCCTTAATGATGTCCCTTGCACCACTTCCGTCGTCCATCTCATCTCCATTCTCACCCCAGCCCTGTACTGCTACTGCATTCGGGATGAATGGATAGGACTAGACCCATCTCATCCCTTGTGTGCGACGTGGCTCAGTGTGAGAGAACAAAGGCCTTCATTGTGTTTTGGTCCAATGCTGACCTCACAATCGAACCTCTCCTGGTGCTCCCTGACAGGCACCATGCTGTGTTTCCTGACACCCATGCTGGTGCTACGGCCCAGGAGCGCTCGTCTTCTGCTGCTGTCCGAGTGGGCCCCCCAAAATCTGTGCGCCGGAGGAGAGGTCTCGAGCATGAGCAATAGGAGGTGGGGCCTGATGGAAGGTGTTCGGTTCCCATGGACTCTGCCCTTGTGCATAGATTGATACTGTTATGCAAAGGGGCCAGGAGAGACAAATCCCTCCGTCCCCAGTCTTCTGTGTGAGACAGACATAGTGTTCCTTTTTTTCTGGAGTTTGCAACAGAAGATGCTGTGTGGAACCAGGGAGTGAGTCTACTAACACCAAGAACTTAACGCTTCCCAGCCTCCCGAACCGAGAGGAATAACCAGCTGTTCTTTATAAATAGCCTGGTTCTCCTCTTCCACAGCAGCGAGAGAAAATGGACGAGGTAGCCTCCCAGCAATGCGCTCTCTGAGCTCTCCGCGCTCGCTCTACACTCTGCTCTGATCTGCTCGCTCTCGAGCCCCACGAAGCTCTCCGTTACACCCATTCTTCAGCGTTTCTCCACGCTAGCAATGCTTCTTTCTCACCCTCGGAGCTAGCGTGGTCTTAACTCATTCTTCAAAACCCAATTAACAAGTCGCTTCTTATTCACACCCTCCCCAAAATCTCCACGTTTGATCTACCAGAATTCTTCAAAGAAGCAGAGCCCATAAGGAACCACAGACGCCAGCCAGCCACAAGGCTGGGTTACTTCCAGTCGAAAGCTAAAGGCTTGAAAATCTGGAGACAGGGAGTGCTGAAAACAGAAGACCACAGCGGCCAAGTTAGAGTTAGACAACATGGCGCTGATATGGGTATCCAGCTAAATCGTGGCTATCTGGGCAGTTTGGGGGCCAAGAGTCAGCACAAGTTAGCTGAGACCTAATATCCAGGAAATCCCAAAGTACAGAGTGATTTCAACTGTTCTATAACTTTTTTTTTTTTTTTTTCAGACACATTTGAGTCATTCTGTATAAACATGGCCTTGAGGTCAGAGGCTCTTTCCTGAGTCTCTGGCTTTGTCAGCCTGCCCGTGAGTGTGTGGCTGAAAGTCAACGTGCCCACCTCTGTGCATCCTGTGTGCCCATCTGTGTGTGTGTGTGTGTGTGTGTGTGTGTGTGTGTGTGTG
>JADRCC010116471.1:0-10127 GCA_019843855.1 Hylomyscus alleni
ACACACACACACACACACACAGAGCCATTACCACTTTGTTGAGATGTAGAAATTAAAGGCCATGGTCACAATGAGGCAATGGAGTACAGTTAAGATTGAAAGGCAGCTGTGATCAATTGGAGTGGACAAAGCTATTGCCATGATTTGTGTGAGTATAAGATGTTGGTCACAATTGAACCCTTATAGCTATTTATAAAGAGCCAATGACCTGTGACCCAAAACATTGAGAGAAACCAGATATAGGATGACATAGTGTCTCATTAGCTGTCATCCAGAGGAACTCAGCTACCCGCTCAAGTCAGCAGTGCTTGCCAAGGAGGGACCTTGTGGGTGACAGCAACCTTGGCTTGTTAAAACAATGAACTGTGCAGGTTAAGACCTATGCATTTGTAGACAGCGTTTTATCATCAAAGTGAAGTTGATGTGTTAAATTAGCATTTTAAGTCAACATTTCCATGGTATTCATTATATTTATCTTGTATAACTTTCACGTCCCCCTGGTTCTAGAGTATTTTTCTAAACTTGAAAGCAAACTGTTCACTGAGCAGATACCCTCCACACACACACACACACACCCTTTGCCCTGCTCTCTGTAATCACCAATCTTTCCGTTTCTATTGGGTCACCTATTCTGGATGTTATACACAAATATGATTGTGATCTTTTGTGTCTGACTTATCTGACTTAGCACGATTTCAGTGTTTACTTTGTAAAGCAAGTCAGCGCTTCGTTTTCTTTTCATTATCTGTACATGTTAATGGTAGAAAATGATTGGCTTTGCCGTGACATTTTCATCATACATAGTCATCTCTCATGTCCCTTTCCCTGTCACTAGAAGTCACTGTGTGTGTTGTGTGTGTGTGTGTGTGTGTGTGTGTGTGTACTTTGAATAAAGGCTATATTAGTTTAAGAAAAAGTGTGTGGGGGAAAGCTTTTTTATCTTTTTTTTTTTGTTTTTTGTTTGTTTGTTTGTTTTTGTTTTTTTTGAGACAGGGTTTCTCTGTGTCGCCTTGGCTGTCCTGGAACTCATTCTGTAGACCAGGCTGGCCTCGAACGCAGAAATCCACCTGCCTCTGCCTCCCAAGTGCAGGGATTAAAGGCGTGTGCCACCACTGCCCAAAAGCTTTTTTAAAAATACATTTATTTTTAATTTGTGTGTTGTACAGATGTTCTCAGAAGCCAGAGAGGTCAGATCCCTTTGGAGCTAGAGTTACAGGCAGTCCTGAGCCATCTGATATGGGTGCTGGGAACCATGTTTTCTGCAACAGCTGTACGTGCACTTCACCACTGAGCCATCTCTCCAACCCTTGAAACTTTTTGTTTGGTTTGGTTTGGTTTCATAGCCCAGGCTGGCCTTCAATTTAAAACAATCCTCTATTTTAGCCTTCTGAGTACTGGGATTAAAGGTGTGTGCCACCATACCCAGCTTTGGGATTTATCTTTCTGAGCTTGCCTTATTTTGCTTAACATCATGGTCTTCCTTCCAATCATTTTCCTGCAGATGACATAGTTGCGTTCTTTATAGATGAATAAATGTCATTGATATTGTGTACATATACTGTTATCTGTCAGCTGATAGGCCAGTATTTGGCTGTGATGCCTGTTTGTGCTATAATTCACAGAGATGTAAGGGTTAAAAGCTGTGTGTTTAGAAGCCTCCAGATGTGTTCCCAGGAGTACACTTGGGCTGTGTGGGTAGTTCTAGTTTTCGATATCTGAGGGCTGTGCTGGCCCTAATAGAGCACACAGCTTACACCACAATGGTGAAACTCAGCATGTTTATTATGTACAGCACAGGGTGGGTGAGCAGCTGGTGAATAGTCTTAGGCTATAAACACCAGGGAGGAGGAAACTGGATGCTGGTTTTTGCACATACTGGCCAATTATCCCTGAACATTTGTACTTGCACACACTGCCAGTATTCACACTAGACTAGAAAAAGGTTTTGTTCAGAGTCCAAGGCATTGGGTCCTTGACATGGCTGTGCCCGTATTAACAGTACACACATTCAGAGCTTACTCAGCTCCCCATTCGGTATCTCTTGTTCTAGTAAATTCTTCTTTTTCAAGATAGGTAGCCTAGCTGGGCATTGTGGCATATGCCTATAATCCCAGCAGAGGTAGAGGCAGGAAAGTCAGAGCAAGTTTGAGGCCAGCCTGGTCTACATAGAGAGTTTTAGGTCAACCAAGGTTATTCAGTGGAACCCCTGCCTGCCTCAAAAACAAACAAAATACTCCAAGCCAGAAGATAGGAAGCTGTGTCCCTAAGTGCTTAGAACATATTCCCAGTGTCTGTCTGTCCTTCTCTCTCTTTCCCTCCCTCCCTCCCTCCCTTCCTTTCTCCTTTCTTTCTTTCTTTCTTTCTTTCTTTCTTTCTTTCTTTCTTTCTTTCTTTCTTTCTTTCTTTCTCTCTGTTTCTTTCTTTCTTTCTTTCCTTCTTCCTTGAATATTGACAGTTATTTTTATTGTTACACAAAAAGACACTTTTAGCAAGTCAGTGTCTACATACAAAAATTGTTTATCTGCTCTAAAGTTTGGCATGAAAGACTTACCACCTATGCAATTATCAGCCATAGGAGACTTCTTGGTTTACCAGTCATGACTTCAGACTCCGTTATACAAGTCTCTTAAAAGGATAGCCCCATAAAATCTGATAGAAGTCATTGACAAAAAGCCACTTCAGCTGGGCGGTGGTGGCGCACACCTTTAATCCCAGCACTTGGGAGGCAGAGGCAGGCAGATTTCTGAGTTCAAGGCTAGCCTGGTCTACAGAGTGAGTTCCAGGACAGCCAGGGCTATACAGAGAAACCCTGTCTCAAAAAAAAAAAAAAAAGCCACTTCAAAGCTTGGGTGCCATCACTCCAGATTCATGCCTGTTCTTCAACCTTGTCCTGCACATTTAAGGCATATCATCGTTCTATGATCTTCTCAAGTGTAATCTGTACTCTTTTTTTTTAAATTATCTTTAATCTTTTTTTTTAATAGTCCAGTCGTTTGTTATCCTCCTCCCAGTCTGCACTTGCAGGCCCAGCCACGGAGGATGCAGCAGCTAGAGCGTTTTACAGCATTCTCTTTAGAAATGTGGTACCACAGCAGAGACCAAAAATAGTTACTGGCTTTGTAAAAATTGAGGATCAGACATAGAACTGTTGAGAACAAGCAGAAGAAACGTGTTCGAAACATAAGGGGAATAAAGTTTAAGGTCCCAGACCCTAGGGGAGCTAGGGACTTCCCAATAACTGAACAGCTTCTGTTACTAGGAATCAGTTGTCTGAGTCCAGCTGTCTCAAACACAATTTCATTTTGCTGGTAGAGCTAAACTAAGTTCATGTTCCCAGGCCCAGCAGCCAACTCCTATCCTGTTTGGTGAAGAAATGTAACAATAACTTGGCACAAATGCTTATGATTTGCCAGCTTAAATATTCTGTGATCTTCTGGCTTGTTGCGGTTAGCTAGCTCCCAAGTCTGTTCTGAGGCCCTAAGTGATCAATAGTGGCTTGATTACAATAAATGTTTGTCATCTGCATCAACCTGGTATTTGAGTTATGTTGCAGTTATGTGGATCACATAACACAATGAGATATTTAGAGAGTGGAATAAATGAAAGAACTCTGACCAGCTTGAACATGGCAAACATAGCTCTGGCAGGCCTTGTCCTCCTCCATTCCCTCTGTCTTGCTAAAAACATGTTAGATTACAATCCTAAAGTAACCACCAAGGTTATTTCGCCATTTCCACTCCTGATGTTGACTACCAAGGTCCAACTATCAAAATATTGAAGTCCAGCAATCAACCCCCCATCTAGACAACATACCAAATCAAAATTAAACACCTCATCCTAACATAGAGTTTGCCCTTTTCCTTTATAAACCTCCATTTTCCTATGCCCATGTCTGTCTCTTCTCTATCCAGAGACACTCCTTTGTTCCTCTCCAGAACAAATACTCCTTCCCTGTCTCCCTTGTTCCTTCCCCCTCTCCCTTGTTCTCTTATCTCCTGTCATTGTCTCTTATTCCCTGCCCTCTATCCCTCTGGAGCAAATAAATCTCCTTTGTGCTGAGAACTTGGTCTGTGGAGTCCTGGGCTCATGCAGATTCTTTCAATAAGCCCCACAAACCATTGGATTACTGACAGCCTATTTCCCTTGCTCTAAAGCAATGTTTGTCAGCATGTGGGTTGTGATCCCTTTCTGGGTCACATATCAGATACCCTGCACATCAGATAATTGTATTAGGGTTCGTAAAAGTAGCAAAGTTACAGTTATGAAGCAGCAGCAGAAATAATTTTATGATTGGAGGTCACCACAACTCCAGGAGCTGTATTAAAGGGTCGCAGTATTAGCAAGATTGAGAACCACTGCTCTAAAGGGTAGAAGAATCATTCGGGTTGTAGAGCTGAGGTCAGAAAGGAAAGGACTCATAGTCACAGAAGCTCTGTGTCTTGTGTCCCGCTTGAGTAAGCAGTAACAAAAATAGTCTGATAATGGGCACAAAAATAAACATGGAGATCAATGGAATTGAACAGGAGACCCAGATACAACCCGTGCACCTGTTGGAGAACAGTCTCTTCAAAGGAAGACCTCTACAATGAAAACTTTAAAACGCAGAAAATTTTGAAGACACTAGAAGATGGAAAGACCTCCCATTTTAAAAAACTGGTAGAATTAACATCATAAAGAGACTATTGCCTAGAGGGACTGGAATTTGTATTCCAATGAAAACAACCCAAAAACATGTAAATCAACATAATAGATTCTAGAACCCAGAAGTAAAATCACATGACTATATTCACAAGATGTTCAAGAAAGGTACCAAAGATATGTTTTGGAGAAAAGATAAGTTTCATCACCAGTTAGTCTGGATAACTGGACAACTGTAAGTAGAAGAACAGAGCAAGATCCCTGTTGCCTGCTATACAGAAATGGACACAGGGCTGGAGAAAATGCTCAGCAGTTTAGACAGCATTCATGTGGTATCTTACTACAGTCTCTAAACTCTAATCCCAGGGGATTTAATACCCTCTTCTGGCCTCTGAGAGCTGCACAGGTGTAGTGCACATTGTAGGTATATATACATACATACAAATAGGTAATACATATACACATGTACTGGCTGGTTTTGTGTGTCAACTTGACCCAGGCTGGAGTTATTACAGAGAAGGGAGCTTCAGTTGGGGAAGTACCTCCATGATACCCAGCTGTGGGGCATTTTCTCAATTGGTGATCAAGGGGGTAGGGCCCCTTGTGGGTGGTGCCATCCCTGGGTTGGAAGTCTTGGGTTCTATAAGAGAGCAGGCTGAGCAAGCTAGGGGAAGAAAGCCAGTAAGAAACATCTCTCCATGGCCTCTGTGTCAGCTCCTGCTTTTTGACCTGCTTGAGTTCCAGTCCTGACTTCCTCTGGTGATCAACAGCCACGTGGAAGTGTAAGCTGAATAAACCCTTTCCTCCCCAACTTGCTTCTTGGTCATGATGTTTGTGCAGGAATAGAAACCCTGACTAAGACAACACATAAGTTAAATTTTTTTCTTCAGAAATGACAGAAACAAGGACTTTTGTCCTTCCTTCCTTCCTTCCTTCCTTCCTTCCTTCCTTCCTTCCTTCCTTCCTTCCTTCCTTCCTTCCTTCCTTCCTTCTTCCTTTCAATGGGGTTTGACTATGTAGCCCTGGCTGTCCTGGGACTTGCTTTGTAGACCAGGCTTGCCTGGAACTCAGAGATCTGCTTGCCTCTACCTCCCTAGTGCTGAGATTAAAGGTGTGCACCACCACTGCAGAGCACAACCAGATGAGAACTTTCTGAAAAGAACTCCAATAGTCCAAGAAACAATAACAGGAATTGACAAGTCAGGCCAGGCGGTGGTGGCGCATGCCTTTAATCCCAGCACTTGGGAGCCAAAGGCAGGTGGATTTCTGAGTTCAAGGTCTACAGAGTGAGTTCCAGGATAGCGAGGGCTACACAGAGAAACCCTGTCTCGAAAAACAAACAAACAAAAAAATTGACATGTAGAGTCAAATTTAAAAGCTTTTGAACAGCAAAGGGAAAAGAGTGGAAAGACAGCTTGTAGAATGGAAAACTACTCATGTGATAGGGAATTGATAGCTAGACACAAACTCCTGAAACTAAAAATGGCCAGTAAATGGGCATTAAAAACCAAATAAATAAGCCGGGCGGTGGTGGCACACGCCTTTAATCCCAGCACTTGGGAGGCAGAGGCAGGCGGATTTCTGAGTTCAAGGCCAGCCTGGTCTACCGAGTGAGTTCCAGGACAGCCAGGGCTACACAGAGAAACCCTGTCTCAAAAAACCTAAAAAAAAAAAACAAAAAACAAAAAACAAAAAACAAAAACAGAAACAAAAAACCACCAAATAAATAAATACATACATACATACATACATACATACATACATACTCATGTAATTCGGTGTGCTGTGTGCTCTTTGCCTCCTGCATGTGGATCAGGATGCAATCTCTTAGCTACTGCTCCAGCTGCCTGTCACTCTGACTTCGTCATCATGGACTCTAACACCCTGGAACTGTAAGCCCAAATATACTCTTTTATAAGTGCCTTGGTTATGGTGTCTCATCACAGCAATAGAAAAGAAACTCTATATATCCATTGAAAACTCTACATATCCGTAGAAAAGTTGCCTCTATATATCCATTCATGAATGGGCATATAGACACATGAACATGCACACACACAAAGAGTATAAGTGTGCATGTGAGTGTGTGTATGTGTGTACATGTTATGTGTATGCGTTTAATACACAGAAGTAGAAGGGACTGTTTGGGAAAGGGGGGGACAGGCAGGAAAGAGCAGGAAAGAGAGAGAGAGGAAAGTGAGCAGGTGTGCCCGCTTCTATATATAATGAGCCTTGCCTTTATAAAGAGGCACACTCTATTCCAATAAACAGCCCTTTGTTTCCTCGGGGAGAACACTGCCATGAGGATGCTGCCCAAGGCTTTCCTTACTTGCTGCAGGCAATGAGCCTCTTTTATTGTCTAGTTGTGCTTACAGTTTTGGCTAACCCTCTGCATTGGGTTAAAGATGAACCTTAGAATAAATAAGAACTCCATACCTAGCCACATTAGCTGCCAGTCCAGTTATTTGAAATCAATATATCTGATTCCTCCTCCTGGGTGGAAAAAAAAATCTCCACATGTTATTAGAACCTGCTTTACCATCTTTCTGGTTTTTACATTTCCTGGTTAAAGCATAACTGAGCCTCTGTTTGTTTCCTATTTCCTTTGGGACAGGGTCTCGTGTGACGTCTGATGGCCTCAGAACTCGCTGTATGGCTCAGGATGCAGCATAGGACTTCACCCTACTAGGGAAGTTCTCTTCCACTGAACTGTATCCCCTGTGTTTAATTTGCATTTGCACGAGTCTTGTTTTTCATTAAAAAATAAAATCAGACTTATTCATTTTATCTTATGTAATTTTTCCTTGCATGTGTGTATGTGAACTATGTGCGTGTTTGGTTGCCATGGAAATTGGAAGAGGACAGCTGATCCCTGGAGTTATGGATGGCTGTGAATCACCACACAGGTTCTGGAAATCTAACCCAAGTCCTCTAAAACAGCCACAAGTGCTCTTTTTTTTTTTTTTCTTTTTTTTTTTTTTTTTGGTTTTTCGAGACAGGGTTTCTCTGTTTAGCCCTGGCTGTCCTGGAACTCACTCTGTAGACCAGGCTGGCCTCGAACTCAGAAATCTGCCTGCCTCTGCCTCTCAAGTGCTGGGATCAAAGGCGTGCACCACCACCGCCCGGCTCCACAAGTGCTCTTAACTGCTGAGCCCCATCTATACCCCTGTGTGTTTTTTTTTCCTAAATATGTATTTATTTATTTATTTATTTATTTAATGTATGCAAGTACATTGTTGCTGTCTTCAGACACACCAGAAGAGGGCATCAGATCCCATTAGAGATGGTTGTGAGCCACCATGTGTTTGCTGGGAATTGAACTCAGGACCTCTGGAAGAGCAGTCAGTGCTCTTAACTGCTGACAGCCCTAGCCATGTGTTTTAACTTTTTGAAAACTACACTTCTAGCCAGGCATAGTGGTACACATTTTTAATCCCAGGATTTGGAGACAGAGGCAGGCAGGTCTCTTGAGTTCCAGGCCAACCTGGTCTACAGAGCAAATTCCAGGACAGCCAGGTCTACACAGAGAAACCCAGTCTCAAACCAACCAAACAACTCAACAGCAACAAAAGAAAATGATACTTCTAATATACATAAAACAAAGAGTTCATGAAACAACACTTCTTTTTTTTTTTTTCTTGCAGCAAATTTTCTGTCCCATTTTATTCTTTTTGCTTTATTGAAATAATCTGAAGCCTGGCCATGTGGTGGGCAGACTTTTTTTATATCAAAATTTAAGAATTTATGGTATGTGTATGGGTGTGTTTCCTGCATATCGTCTGTGCACCACTTGCATGCCTGTGCAGGCAGAGGAATTTCGGAGGCTGTGAGCAGGAAGAGCAGCCATCTCTTCAGCCCTTCCTCCTGTTGTTGCTATTAGTTTAGTTTAGGGTTTTTTGTTTGTTTTTGCGACAGAGTTTGATTATCTAACTCTAGCTACCTGGAACTTACTATGTAGACCAGACTGGCCTGGGATTCACAGAGTTCACTTGCCTCTGCCTCACAAATGCTGGAATTAAAGGCTTACATCACCAAAATTGGTTTATATAAATCTTTAATCCCTGCACTCTGGGGGTTGGGGCAGGAAGGTGGAGAATTGAGCCCAGCCTGGCCTACATGTCTTAAAACAAAACAAAACAAACCGGGAAAACAAAAACAAAACCCAGGAAAATGAAAACAAAGTCAAATCCCTAAATCTGTTCTCAAAAACGGTGACGATACTTTTAAAAAAAAAAAATCCCTAATACTTGTCTTTTTTTCTTTGTCTTGTTTTCCTCCTCTTTGGGCCTCACATGACTGCCTTGGCTGTGCCAGGTCCACAATCAGCCTCAGCCTCTGGGGAAGAGCAGTGCCTTCCCGGGGCCCTCTGGAAAGTGAGATGGCGCTCTGCACGTCAAGCAAAGGCGGGCCTAGCTGGGTGGGGCCTGAGGGACTTGGAAGTTGACTGCTGTGCTCCCCCCTCACAACTGAGAGCCGGCGAAGTTCTTGAGAATCCGTAGAGGAGGAGGCTGCTAACTCCAGAAAGCTCCGGGCTTTTCCCTAGGTCACCTTGTCCACCTCTGCTTTCCTTCCTAGTAGGCGTCTTGCAGCTGGAGAAGGCGACTTTTGTGTGTTCGACAGATCCTGATTGGAAGGAGTTATGAAAGGATCTGGCTGGTCCTCTATCCGCCCGCCCCCCGGATCACCTCTGCTTTTAAAGTCGCAAAGCCCAAGCGTTCTGCCTCCTAGCTGGGATAGGGCGCATAGTCTCCAAATCTATAAACTCTTGGTTTCTCAGGCACGATCCATGGCTGCGTTGAACCGCACGAGGCTGAGATGGGCACTCTTGGACCCGCGTGTGGTGGGCCGTGGCCTCTGCCCACAAGGGGCCAGAGCCAAGGCCGCGATCCCTGCAGCCCTTCGGGCACAGGAGAGTACCGAGAGTCCAGGAACAGGTCAAGACCGGCCGCGCCTGCGGAGTTTGGAGGAGCTTCCAGGGACTGGAAAGCTACGCTTTTTTTCCCAGCTATTTCTACGAGGCTATGTGCTGCACTTGCACGAGCTCCAGGTAACTATCCGACAACCTGGGGCTAACTATCGCAACCTGGGGCTGGGCACTGGGACGGAGAAAGAAGCTGGGTACCAGAGACAGGAGGGATAAAGAGTAAATAGAACTTAGTTCCTGAGGCTCGAGTCATAAACTCGAAGGGTGTACAGGGTGCAGAGAGAATCCTTTGAGCTAAAACAGGCGATGGGTGTCACTGGTCGAGAGACCAGCCAGCAGTGCACAAATCGGGAGAAGAGGTTGTGTTGGGAGTAAAATCTCAGTTCCTTCAGAGATGCCACTCCCCTCAAATGCTTCTTCCAAAGGAATTAACTTTGGAAACTTCTTTGCGATGTGCAGGACACGTTTGGCCACGGGGGGTGGGGGGGTGGGGTGGTGGTGGTGGGGGGGTGGGAGTGGGGATGGTGGTAGTGTTGGTGGGGTTTGGGATTGCTTCGCAGGTTGT
>JADRCC010116494.1:0-17288 GCA_019843855.1 Hylomyscus alleni
TTTATTGTTGAGAATAGTTTTCACTATCCTAGGTTTTCTGTTATTCCAGATGAATTTGCAAATTGCTCTTTCTAAATCTATGAAGAATTGACTTAGAATATTGATGGAGATTGCGTTGTATCTAGAGATTGCTTTCAGCAAGATGACCATTTTTACTATATTACTCTTGCCAATCCATAAGCATGGGAAATCTTTCCATCTTCTGAGATCTTCTTCGATATCTTTCTTCAAAGACTCCAAGTTCTTGTCATACAGTCAGGTAGATCCGTGGAATAGAATTGAAGACATAGAAATGAACCTATACACCTATGGTCACTTGAACTTTGACAAAGGAGCTAAACTTATCCGGTGGAAAAAAAGACAGCACTTTCAACAAATGGTGCTGGTTCAACTGGCAGTTAGCATGTAGAAGAAGCCAAATCTATTCATTCTTATTTCCTTGTACAAAGCTCAAGGTCAAGTTGGATCAAGGACTTTCACATAAAACCAGACACATTGAAACTAACAGAAAAGAAAGTGGGGAAGAGCCTCGAGCACATAGGCATACGGGAGAATTTCCTGAACAGAATAGCAATAGCTTATGCTCTAAGATCAAGAATTGACAAATGGAACCTCATATAATTACAAAGCTTCTGTAAGGCAAAGGACACTGTCAATAGAACAAAATGGCAACCAATAGATTGTGAAAAGATCTTTACCAATCCTATATCTGATAGAGGGCTAATATCAAATATATACAAAGAACTCAAGAAGTTCTACTCCAGAGAACCAAATAATCCTATTAAAAATGGAGTACAGAGCTAAAAGAATTCTCAACTGAGGAATACCAAATAGCTGAGAAGCACCTAAAGAAATGTTTAACATCCTTAGTCATCAGGGAAATGCAAATCAAAATAACCATGAGTTTCCACCTCACATCAGTCAGAATGGCTAAGATCAAAAACTCAGGAGATAGTAGATGCTGGACAGGATGTGGAGAATGAGGAACACTAATCCATTGCTGGTGGGATTGCAAGCTGGTACAACCACTCTGGAAATCAGTTTGGCAGTTCTTCAGGAAGTTGGACATAGTTCTACCGGAGGACCCAGCTATACCACTCATGGGCATATACCCAGAAGATGCTCCAACATGTAATAAGAACACATGCTGTACTATGTTCATAGCAGCATTATTTATAATAGTCAGAAGCTGGAATGAACCCAGATGTCCCTCAACAGAGGAATGGATACAGAAAATGTGGTACATTTACATAATGGAGTACTACACAGCTATTAAAACAATGAATTTATAAAATTCTTAGAGAAATGGATGGATCTGGAGAATACCATCCTGAGTGAGGTAACTCAATCACAAAAGAATACACATGGTATGCACTCTCTGATAAGTGGATATTAGCCCAGAAGATCAGAATACCCAATATACAATTCAAAGAGCACATGAAGCTCATAGAAGGAACATCAAATTGTGGATACCTTGGTCCTTCTTAGAAGGTGTAACAAAATACCCAGGGAAGGAGTTAAAAAGACAAAGTGGAGCAGAGAATGAAGGAAAGGCCTTCTATAAACTGCCCCTCCTGAAGATTCATCCCATATACAGTCACCAAACCCAGACACTATTTTGGATGCCAACAAATACTTGCTGACACAAGCCTGATATAGCTGTCTCCTGAGGTTCTCTACCAATGCCTGATAAATGCAGAAGTGGATGCTCTCAGTCAGCCATTAGACTGAGCACTTGGTTCCCAAAGGAGGAGCTAGAGAAAGGACCCAAGGAGCTGAAGGGTTTGCAGCCCCATAGGAGGAACAACAATATGAACCAACTAGTACCCCCAGAGCTCCCAGGAACTATCCCACCAACCATAGAGTACACATGGTGGGACTCATGGCTCTAGCACCATATGTAGCAGAGAATGGCCTAGTCGGTCATCAATGAGAGGAGAGGCCTTTGGTCCTATGAAGGCTCTATGCCCCAGGGTAGGGGAATTCCAGGACTAGGAAGCAGGAGTGGGTAGGTTGGTGAGCAGGGGGAGTGGAAAGAGATAGGCGGTTTTTGGAGGGGAAACCAGGAAAGGGAATAACATTTGAAATGTAAATAAAAAAAATATTTAATAAAAAAGATGGGGAAAAACTGCTTCCAGATGGTTCTCAATTTTCTTTGTTTTAAATATTATTTCTTTGAGAATCTCATGCAATGTATCTGATTGCATTCACCTCCAAACTCCTCTAATTCCTACCACAACCATCTCCACCTTCCATCACAAATTTGCATCACCTTTAATTTTAGTTTTTAACGATGTATCACTTTCAATTTGTGCTGCCTGTATATTCGTGGATGTGGGATCAACTACCTTTAAAGAAAACCTTTGATCCTCTGGTTCTTACAATCTTCCTCTACCTTTGTAATAGTGACTCTCAACCTATGGCTATGCTGTATCTTTAACTAATTATGGCATTGTTTATCAGCCTTGCCTTGTATCTATAAGCACTCTGTGTCTCAAAAAGCTCTTCTCAATTTTAGATTCCTACATGGTAATGCTACAGTTTCAAGAGCCTTGTATTTTGCTTATGAAACCGCTCAGTGATATTTGGACATCTGGTAGTAATATTCTTTTATGGGCAAAACCTATGCAAGGCAAGGAGACTTAACCCAATTTGTGAGACAAACATGGTTGAATTTGTATTGTATTCCTAGTCTCCTGTCTCTGGGAGTCTTGTTCCCAGCATCATCGGTGTTATAATGTACCTTCTGGAACTACTGTGCTGATATAATAAAGGGCATTGCACTCCAATGGCAATTTAAAACTAACTAGTTTTAGCTTGTAAAAAATTGGCTTACTGTGGTGAGTGGAAATATTTACAATGGATGTGACTCCAAGGACTACAGAGCCTTCTACTACACTCATGTTTCCTCTGAAAGCCAAAGAAATTAAATTATGGCATGAGTATAAAAATGCTTTGTTGGAGATTATAAAATTATACTACCCATATGTTTGGATTTGAAGATATGCTACCTTGAGAAGGTTCAGTGTTGCAAAGACATGGGGAATTTATTGCTTGGCTCCCTTGCCAAGAATACTCTTCATTGCATTTTAAATGTCACTGAATTGCATTTCTATCAAAAGAAACATACCTCATCAAACTTCTCAGTGCTCAGCACTGAACCAAAAATTATTCTATAAAGTATCTGCCATGCAAATTGGTTGAAGAATTCAATATGTCATCTCATCATATGTCACAAAACTTTCTCAAAGACAAAACCATTGTATAGCCAATTAATATACTCTTCCCTGGAGAAGACTATTCCTCCCACTCTCAGCGTTCCCTTCTTGCCTGTTGTTTTTTTTTGTGTGTGTATGGTTGAGGCTTCATGGTTTTCCCTCAGGCATGTCTATTATTATTTCCTTGTTCAGTTCATGTTTAGGAAATCATGCTGGTGGGACTTTATAGGTATCCTTCTGATATTATTAGGAAATACTCTAAAAGCAAACTTGCCCATCTTACTGTCTTTCTGCCCTACCCTCTTCCGTAATGATCCCTGAACCTTTAATGAAGGAGCTGTTTTATAGCTGTATCCATTGGGATTGGGCTCTACAACTGTTTAATTTGAATGGTTTTGGTTTAATGTAGCAACAATTAATTTAAACAGAGGCCATGTATTTGAAAAGAATCAAGGAGGGATATATGGGTAAGCTTGGAAGGAAGGAGAGGAAGAGAAAAATGATTTAATAATATTTTAATCACAAAACTAAAAGAGTCAAAAATAAAATACAATCTAGACTATATTTATAAAATATATGCTGCCCTTTTTTGAAAAACCTACAAGTTCTTTGGAGCTTACATGAATGGCTCCAATACTTATAAGAGATGCTGTTCATAATTCACAGAGTTTTGAAGTAGGCTATATTTGGATCAATGTAAACCTGTCAAGAGAGAAAAATAAAAGAAACATCTCTAGGTCTCCAATAAGAAAAAGATCATAACAAAGTTAATTTAAAATGCAGAACAGTTTTACGTAATCCTAGAAATAAATTTCACACTCTTTGGAAGCCAATTCATTTACAAGAAATAAATAAAATATGTGCAGAAAGAAAATATGGGTCTGGTAAGTGGAAAGGCAAGCATTTTTATAAGCTCTTGAGAATTCACAAAGTACTTTTCCCTATATCACCTCATTAAATCCTGGTAACAACCCTGTAAAACAAGAAGAGAAAAAGCCACTATTACCTCCATTTTTTAAGAAAGCAATAGGGCTTGTTGTTATTTTGTACTCCAAAGAGTCTTAAAAGCAAATAAATGGATCAGGTAAGTGCACAGAAACTATGTGAAATGAAGAATGTTTTCTGAAATATTTTGCTGGCTTTGGATCAAATTTAACAGTCTGAAGAACACTGAATTTCAAACTTAGCTGCATATGGATTCACTTATGGAGTTGTCAAGCTTACAAATGTCTGGGTTCCACTCTTAGCAACTCAGCTCTCGCTGGCCTAGCCAACAGAATTTAAGTTGCTATAGTGCATAGTGGTTAAAACACAGGTCTAGAACATTCTGCTATATTTTGGAACTGAACTTTTATCTTCTGTGATAGTGCATCAAAGACACAATGTCATAATGCTCCAGAAAAACCTGGGACTAAAGCTTTCTTCTATTCAGAAAGTTATATATACTTACATTATGAAATACCACGCTAGCTGTCCTTCACAGTAGTCTTCCCATAAACAATGAAAGAGATAGAAAACTCTTTAAATTTTAGAGAGACCAAAGAACGTATATGAACAGCATAGGAGGAAGAAGAGGGAAGGAAGAAATGATATAGTCATATTAATTATAAATATTAAAATATGATCCTAAAACCTGTATTGCAATTGGATACATGAAATAACCAGGTGTTATAAAGTTTAGAGAATAAACAGATGATTTGGATGTTGAGGAAGTTAAAGCAAGTTCACAAAAGAAAATAGTTTCTGAGCTGATCTCTGAAATACAGGCCAGGGTTAGGGCTATGTTCAGAAAACCCTTGAGATGGGGAAATCTAAGACTCAAAAACATGCCAAGCAGTGGTGGCACATGCCTTTAATCCCAGCACTTGAGAGGCAGAGGTAGGTGGATTTCTAAGTTCGAGGCCAGCCTGTTCTATAGAGTGAGTTTCAGGACAGCCAGGGCTAAACAGAGAAACCCTGTTTAGAACCCTGCCCCCCAAAAAAGACTCATAAAACACATTGAATTCATGCATATTTATCTATTAGCATCAGCAACTATTATTAATCTAATAAGCATCTTACCAAAACATAAAATTATTATCCTTTATGGCAATTCTTAATTTTTAGGTGGATGGATAGTCTAAGAGAAGTACTTTGGTCTTATTTACATCTACAAGTGTCCTAACATACACAAGGACACCACATCTAACTTAAAACAACCACAAACCTACACTGTAATATGCAGGGGTATGAGGGAGCATTTGCTTCACAGGAATTTAAATTGGCTTTGTCTCAATCCTTAAACCAACAACAGGATGAATTTGTTTTCACACCATTTATTCTGGTTGTTGTTGACATTTCTTTACTACCATCTCATCCTTAAATCTCTTCTCCCTAAAGATCAAATGGATCACATCTATCTGTCTATCTATCTATCATCTATCTATCTATCTATCTATCTATCTATCTATCTATCTATCTATCATTTATCTCCCATCTTTTCTTCCCTCCATCTATCTCCATCTCTATCTCTTTCTCATATCCTTCTTCACTCTCTATCTTTTCCTTTATTCTTCTTTTCTCTCCTGTTCCCCTATATATGAATGTACTTGGTCTTTGCTGTACTTCAAAGAAATTCAAAAAGGCTCTGGTCTTGTGTTTCTCTAAGTAAGAAACTACATTGTCTACAATCTTCTTATAATTTGAGGAGAATGTAATAAAGCCATCCCAGCTGCAACAGCCTATGTCAAAATTATATGGTTCCAAAATGTATTTTCTGTGACTGCACAATTTTCCCCTTGCCTATTTGCTTACTTTTATATATAAGCTAGCCACTAACATGTAAACTTCTGTTGTATACCAAATAAAATACATACTTATAGTTTACCTTTAAAAATCAGAGGCAATTTGGCAACACTGGATCTATATTTTCTCATGTAAAATTTGTTTAAACCTGCTAATCTAAGCATTACTTTTCCTGGTATCAACATAAGGCCTATATATGTACTTATACCCATGCCCTGTGTCTATAGGAACTCATGATTCTTATTTTTGCCATAAATAGATCTTATCACTGCTGTTCTGGGCTCTTGCTTCTTCTATAAGCTTCAACTCAGAAGTTATGAACGTGTCTCCTATTACTTCCACTAATCATGATCTATCACAGGGATTGGAAGACCTTTTGACTCTGAATTTCCCTGCCCAATGTTATCCTGACCATTCTCACCCAAAGCTTATGCAAATATTACTGTCTTGCATTGCTTTGTCAATGATAAAACTGATAACAAATTTACCAAACTTAGAAAGCAAAAGGGAATTGCTTCTTCCATACTAGAGAATTAATGTATTTTTGCATATTTTATGCTAAGAAAGATACCTACCCTACAAGGTATCCAAGTAAAGAGACACATCTGTAATGTGAATGTAAAAGCAGAAGGGAAAGAATATTTTCTACATATAAATCCAAATATAGGAATAATAAATAATAATAGTAATGATACTAATAATAATTCAAAGAAATTCAGCAAAAGTTCAACACTATCATTTTGATGAAAAAGACGGTAAAAAATAACTGAAACCTTTGAAGAAAAATAAAATGCCTGAGGGGTTATTCTGAACTAGAATAGAATGGCTTACCCATTTTTATTTAAAACTGTTTCAAATTTTCTACTTTGCGACTGTGCTTATCAAAGAAGGATAATAAAGGAAACGATTACTTGATTAAGCACAATAAAATGCTTTTACATAAAGACTCCCACAATCACAAAGCAAGTGTGGGTTTCTAATCTCTTCAACCCACATACTCCCACCAATATGGAAGACAATAGCTGCATTTTACATTCTATTTGAGTGAAGCAGACACTTCCAAGAAGAAATAA
This sequence comes from Hylomyscus alleni, assembly GCA_019843855.1. Taxonomy (NCBI): domain Eukaryota; kingdom Metazoa; phylum Chordata; class Mammalia; order Rodentia; family Muridae; genus Hylomyscus; species Hylomyscus alleni. Next base: position 7,076 of record JADRCC010116494.1, read on the forward strand.
AAGTAGAAACCTTTTAAAGGGGGATTACTACATCTGACTATCTAAAAATATAAAGCACCCACATGAGGGAACATGAACATTAAAAACCATGAGGGAAGTCATAAAATGGAAAAATGTTTGCAAGCCAACTAGAAAAAAAGCAATTCCTACAATGAGTAAAAATTATCAAATATGTAACATACCAAAGTAAAAGTCAACTCCTAAACACAATATAAATTTTTCTCAGTGGTAATCTAAGAAAATTTCAAAATTCTAAACTAAGAAAATATAGTCTTCACTAAGCAGTAGAATGAGCTTGCTCTCATTCTATTGTGTGAGTGTGTTTCTGGACTGTGGAAGCTAAAGTTCCAAGTAGTCTTCTTCTATCACTCTCCGCCTTAAGTTTTGAGACAGGGTCTCCCAATGAACATGGAACTTATAGTTTTGGCAAGACTAGCTGAGCAGCAACTTCCTGGTATCTGTCTATCTCTGCATCCTGCTCCATCTACAAAGGTCACAGCTACACACCTAAAATCAGGTCCCTACCTTACCCACTGAGCCATCTCTCCAGCCTCAGATGGCATCATATCTTGTATCATTTTCTTCCCAAAGGAAAGTTTGGCAACAGATTTGAAATGTTAAGGTGCCACCAATTTATCGTAGGAAAACTGGCCAGGCTGTGTAAAACACCTGTTAAAGGAAGTACATAACATTATGATACAAAGGACTGGCTAAATAAATTAAAGTGCCTTCCAAGAAAATTTAAGTCAGATACTAAGATCATTTTTCAAATATTTTAATGAAATTAGATGTTCAAACTTTAGTGTTAAGTGTCTAATGCACAATACCTAGCAGGTAACAGAGCACAATAACACAGTTTCACAAATCTTTCATTGTTTCTCTTCCTTTCCTTCTCCTCATCCTCTTTCTCCTGCTTCTTCTCTTTGTGTCTCTCCATTGCATGCGCACACACACACATACACACACACATACACACACACATACACACACACATACACATGTGTATGTGTGTATTTAATACAGTAAAATACCCAAAAATGTCTATTTTGCCAACCTCTCCACTGAAGCCAGTGCACAGTGTTTTATTTGGGGCAATCAAATTGTTGCATAGGATAGATCCAAAGGAAGAATCAGCTAAATGGATTCATTTGTAAAGAAGGAAAAAGGACCTCCATTGATTAATAACCCCTTGTAATAATGTGAGTTGTCAATTATTAGCATTCTACTATTAACAATTAGGTCATATTATTATTTTACCACATATTTATTTATAACCCCTCTTTCTGGTTGCCTAAGTTTGAATACTGGTGCCTTTTCAGATTAGAATAGCACCATCTACTAGAAGAATGATAACACCTATTTTTATTTCTATCATTTACCATAAATCTAAATACATAAATTTGTTAAGTTTCCAACATCTTCATAATTATTTGCTCTGTGTCATAGTAACATGGAAAGAAGTAACATACATACCCTATGTTTAATAAGCTTTTACCCTATTGATAGAAACAGTTATGTAAATCACAACCTTTGAGAACACAGACAAAGCTACCTCAAGATATTATTTTCTTTCAATTCAATCATATCCTTAAGCTCATAAGATCATTGACTATCAGTTTCACAAACATAATTGTCTCCAATAATAGATGGAGAACAATCCAATATAGAATATTCACAAGTCACGCTATTCATTATAACTCTATCCACAACTGTACACTGGCACATTCTGAGAAATTATCTAATAGACATGTTTGTCTTATAAGGACTAAAAGTTTATGAAAATTATGCATCAAGTCTATTCCCTATGTTGTACAAATAATTTGTGTATGTGGCAACTCTATAATAATGACATAGTATACACAATACAAAAGTCCATATAGACAACAAGAACACTGGCTCTATAAACTAGGCTTACTCACTGATAAGTGTATATTCACCAACAAAAAGCTTGGAATACCCACAATACAATACAACTCACAGACCATATGAAACCCAAGAAGAAGGAAGATCAAAATAAGAATGCTTCAGTCCTACTCATAAAAGGGAAGAAAATAATCACAAGAGGTAGAGGGAAGGAGGGATCTGGGAGGGAGAGAGGAGTCCTAGGGAAAAGTAGGGCAGGATCTGATGCTGGAGGAGACAGGGGAGAAGTACAGAGGGTCAGGAATTTGAATGGAGGTGTGTAGCAGTAGGGGATGGGGAACTGGAGTAGGCACTAGAAAGACCCATATTCCAGGGACCCAAGAGGTTCCCAGGACCAAGCAGGGATGACATTAGCCAAAATACCAAACAAAGAGGAGATAGAACCTATAGAGACTATATCCAGAGGTTAGGCACAGCACCCTCATTGAAGGATGGAGCCACTCACCCACCTCAAAAATATTAACCCAGAATTGCTCCTGTCTAAAGGAAATGCAGGGACAAAGAGTAGAGCAGATACTGAAGGAAAGGCCATCCAGAGACTGCCCCACCAGGGATCCATTCCATCTACAGATACCAAACCCAGACACTATTGCTGATGCCAAGAAGCACTTGCTGACACTAGCTGTCCCTTGAGAGGCTCTACTAGAGCCAAACCAATACAGATGTGGATATAAGCAGCCAACCATCCGTCGGACTGAGCATGGGGATCCCAATGGAGGAGTTAGGGGAAGTACTGAAGGAGCTGAAGGGGTTTGCAATCCCATATGAAGAACAACAGTATCCATCCAGACCCCCCAGAGCTCTCAGGTACTAAACCACCAAGCAAAGAGTACACATGGAGGGACTCATGGCTAAAGCTGCATATGTAGCAGAGGATGGCCTTATCTGGTATCAATGGCAGGGGAGTCCCTTGGGCCTGTGGAAGCTCAATGACCCAGCCTAGGGGAATGCTAGGGCACTGGGGCAGAGGTGGGAGGGAGCACTCTCATAGGGGCAGGGGGAGGGAAGAGGGGACAGGTGTTCGTGGGCGGGAACTGGGAGGGGGATAACATTTATTTTAACGTAAATAAATAAACCATTTTTTTTTTAAGAGCAGTATTTTAAGCTAGAGAAAGTTTCTGTGGAATCTGAATCAAAGACTCAAGTTTAGTTATTACATTAAAAATTTGAGAACAAAAATCAGGTACACACAAAAGCTTCCCAGTGTTCACTAGCAGTCAATCAGCCATCTTTTTATGTAATTTAATTTTTTCACATCTATTCTCCCATTTCACCAAAAAGCTTAGTATTCTAATGCTTGAACCCTTCCTGTTTCTTACTGAGTATAAGACTTCAGAACATGGAAAAGACTACCGATTGGAATTAGCCAACAGTTTGCTCTTGGTTCAACTTAATCTTGTCAATGTGTTCATTGTTATAAAAGGGAAAGAACAATAGTTCCTCCTGCTTCATTTTTTTAAGCCATATCAATCTCTAGCCTCATGGTGGCAAAGCCTGTGTGTTTTGACAACCTCAGCCTTCTCTACCAAGGAGACTGGAATACGCTCCTTCCTATCTGTGTGCTTGGGAAGAGATTTAAACATATATGTGCCTGAGTTTTCAGGACCAAACGTCAGTCTTTTATCAAGATAAGTCAGTATCTTATTAACTCCTATTCTGTCAAACACTTTTATCACACCACCCATCAGGGCCTGTTCACCTGGTGGGGCTTTCACATGGAGCATCAGTGTGATTCTCGGACACTGACATGATTTCCAGGTAGCCATAAGCTCTGGGTACATTTATAATTAAAACTGTAATAGCTCCCCAGACTATTTTTGACAATTAATACTGCTTTCCTCAATGTCTTGCCAGCCAGTGGTGCTGGAAGTTCTAACATGTTGCATTCTGGAAGCAATCAAGTAATGACAACATTTGTTTTGCCTAACTTTTAAAGCAATTTAAAGCATTACATGGAATAAAAAAGTGGAAAAAGCTTTAAAAACTATAAATATTTATTCAAATGGTAATTCTTTTTTTTTTTCATTGTTTAAAAATGATTGTAAAGACATTTTCCTCCCTGTCTCTTTAAGAAAAAAAAATCATATCCTGGAAGAATTATGAGGCTTATTAGTTTTAAGCATATCCATGATGGGTTATGTCTTTCAGGGAAGGATTTTAATTACTCTGCCTTTCTCCTCTGAGATCAGCACACGGCTTTATGAAACACTGTGCAAACATGACTTTCAGATACCACTGAAATGTGTCCGCATGCTTTGCCTCTCTAGCAAAGCAAAGGAAACCCAGAAATAATTAAAAGGCAGAATTCTAGAAAGGTCATAATGGAGGTGCTTACTGTTCTGATGTATATACACTCCTCTAGTTTACAAAACATGAGAGGCAAAGAAAAAAGCCGAGGAAAAACATCATTGTTTGAGTAGGTGACCATCTGAAAACACAGAAATGCATGTCATACCGTCTCTTACCCAGCCACAGAAGCTATGGTCTTCCTCAAGTGAAGCAGAAATCCTAATGATTTTTTTATTTTAAATTTATCTTTCTTGATTCTGCTGCCAAAAGATGGCTACCTCAATAATGAATCTGTGCCATTCTACTGAATTGAGCAATATCTAATTGGCATAGAGGGATTTGTTTCCAGACAAATAAGAGGGCATTATAAAGAAAAGAAACATGCAATAATCAGCATACTTAGAGAACCTTGATAGCAACAATAAGATCAAACCATAGAGGAAAATAACTTCCAATTTCTGTAACTTCTATAATCAACAAAGCAATTAAGCTAATACGTTCCACCTGTGACCACATCTTACAGAAACTACATGGAAATCACAGCATTGAAGAGATGAGTATGATCCTGTCATTGTCACTTTCAATGTACAGGACATAAAATAGAACTTAATTTCCCCAAGTATTTATTCCATATTGGAGAATTCCAAGTAGGATAGTTGGATGATAGCAATGGCAAAGAGTAGGCCCCAGCAGCAATTTCTCAATAAAAAGACTGGAAATATGCACAACTCTCTTCTATGTCATGCTCACCTGGAGTAAAATCATCCTTTTTAAATTTTTTTAAATGATTTTGGTTGTTGACATGTGTGTTTGTATGGGTAGGTGGATATATACCCAAGTCAAAAAAAAAAAAAAAACAGCTTGTTTGTAAGTTCTAGAATCTGAACTCTAGTCCTTACAATTGTACAAGTACCTTTAACCATTAAGCCTTCTGTCTAACCTGAAATCCATCTTTTTAACTATCCTCCTCTATTTCTCTATTGTCTATTCAAACTATGCTGCTGTCCTCTGAAGACATTAGTGCACATTTTGAATCCATGTATAACTCTCTGTCTTGTCCTATCTGGATAGTCAAAAAACTTTCTGAATTTAACAAAACTCCATATAAACTAAACCCTTATTTAAGAATTTAAATTCTTCCCTAAGCTATAGAGTTATAACATCTGTGAGTGGCAGGACCAATAGTCAGAGGAGACTTACATCCACATAATTACCTGGTGGCAGTGTTTTGGGGTGAGTCATCCACAATGAGTTGTAGTTTCACTAATTGGTAAATAAGGATGTGGTGCTACTATTTATAAGTTTGTTACTAGATTTGAATAAGATGGTCCCTTTTCTCTAGTACATGTTGTAGTGGGCTTGGTTTGAATTTAATTCTCTGCCCCAAATTCTTTCTAAAGCATTGTATCCCAGAATATGGCCATTGTTGGAGAACTAAAGACATTATTTGACCTTTTATGTAAGTGATCAAGTTAAAATAAAATCATCAGGGTGACCACAATGCTATATTTTTGGTATCCTTATCAAAAGATTAGATTTGGGAATAAAGAGGGAGCATTCAGAGAGAATTAGTATAAAAATATAGGTGGAAAATAATACAGAAATTTTAAGTGACTCCTACCCTTATGGTCCCCAGAAATGAATTAACTCTGCTTGAACCTATTGTTTCAAACGTACAATGTCTAAAACAATGGCATTTCTATTATTTAAGCCACAGGGTCTGTGGTACTTTGTCAGTCAGACCTAGTAAACTAGCTCAGTATTCAGTTTGAATAAAGCTGACTTCACGTGTACTTCTCTTTTTGGTCAGTTTATCTGCTTGAGGATTCAGAAAACAGAATACAAAAACAATTTAGAAGTTACTCTTATTTATTTGAAAGTTGAACTAACCTTGTAAAAGAGAAGCAGTGAGCAGGGTAGTTGCAGACTTTTTCATCGAAACCTGAAAAACATAGGATGAAAAGTGACATGATTAGTTAGTACAATTGATTATCAACAAACATCAGCATAGCACTGTGTAAAGCACATGTAAACCTGTGGCGTGCTGAGCACTGGGTGGCAAAGGTGGATGCTTCTCTCCCACCATCACCACTTTATCAACCAAGTTGGCTAATGAGGAAAAATTCACTAGTTCCACTAGAGCAATCTAGTTAATTTTACTATAACTATCAATTAGCTTGGAAAACATGAGCTAAAGTCAGAAGAAAATATTCCTAAGTTAATTAACTCCATGTCATTGACTGGAACATTCTGTTTATTTCCAAAATGTCCCCTGGCTAGCAGAACTTATCAATTTGGTGCATGTTTTACTGCACAGAAAACTATGTTCCCAATGATAATCTGTTACTTTCTGATTCCCTAACTTAGATTTAAAAAAGTATAAGGCAGGAAAGCATTCAATGTTAAGTAAGTGTTTTCATCTTGGAATCTTACCACGGAACAAGTCAAGGGCGTTCATTACGCAGCAGGGCAGAGGAAGGAAAGCTCTTGGCTCACTTATCTTCCCTCCCACTCCTGGATGAAGAACAATCAGTGTACCCTGTGTTTTTTCTCTTGGCATAGGTTCCTCCCTGTTCAGTTTTATTGCTATGCTACCCCTGCTTTATGAAAGGGTCTACTCTAAACTAGAGGGTGTTGTGAGTAAAATACTTGCTCTCCACACTAATTGATTTTTTAAATTAATCACTTCATTTGCAATCCATTCACCCTAGCAGAGATGAACATTCATCATACTGAGCAGACCCTCAGCACACGGAGAACATCCACAGCTGGTAATTAGTCTATGAACTGGCTCAGGAGTCTTTAAATGAGATTGGGGCCATTCCTGTAAAGCTAAAATGCCATGCAACATTAAAAAGTTAAATAACCTTGTGAACCTTTTTAATGAGAAAGACAAATGCAAAGTGAACCTATTTAGAAAAGCTTTGATTTCACTATTGATAAGAAAGTGATTAATGTGTGAGCATGCTCAAAATTCTTGATTGCCCTTTGCTTATGGAGGGACAATGAAATGATATGGAAAATGCATGGAGTTTGCAGTAGACAAATTGAAAGTCTCTGATTTTCCAGTTGTGTGGTCAAAGTTGTGAGTCTTACTTTCTACAGCTGTTTATAGAATAAGAAATATATTTTTCCTACTTGTAGGACATTTAGGAATCTGTAACACGAGTAAACCCTATTAAACCTTTTATAAAATACAAAATGCTTCAAATTAAGTTGTACTACAATAACATAGTATTTAAAAATGGGTACAAAACTTAATAAACAACTATTATAGTAGAAAAATAAATACAAATTCCCATCATAATTGAGCAGCTGAAGGAACATGCTTTGACCAGTAACATAGCACTTATTTTTTCATTGGTGTGCCATCATCAAACCTCCACAAATATCACACAATTGATGAACATCACTTTCTATGAAATAGCACATGATTAACAGTCACCCAAGACTGCATTGGCAAAAATAATGTATTCGTGCACAGGCCAGTAATCTCAGCTACTTCCAAGGCAGATTCAGGACAAGTCCAAGACCTGAATGGCCAACTTAGAGATTTTGTCTCAAAAACTCAAAAGGTCTGGCAATGAATCTCAGTGACAGAGAATTTTCCAGACTTAATCCCAAATCCAGGAAACATTTAAAAAAAAAAAGGAAAAGAAAATAAAATCTAAAAAAAAAAAAAATACTTGAAACTGCACTTTGGCTACAAATAGTAAAATGCTGAACAGAAAAGACTACAACTAATTATACAGTCGAATTTGTTTAAATAAGTAACTGATTATAAAAGCCCACATTGTAGTTAATTGGGTGAGTTGAGATCGCTTATTAGAAGATTTTTATTAAATCAGCAAGTGAAATTGTTTTTCTCAGTGTATGGGAAAGCCCCACACAAGCATGATTTCCGCTGCTCCAAAGCAGGGGTTTCTCATGTTCTTCATAATCAAACTGTTCTTCTCACATTGAAATGACCCTTATAGTCTCAGTTGAAGCTTAAATTTTAGTGCTGGATTAATCTTCTGTGGCAATGAATATCATTACTACTAAAAATCTAATAACATTATTATTTGAATAATAATTACATTAAGAGCTTTTAATAGGACTGTACTATCTCTACGTATGACTGAAATATAAATTATTTCAGAACAAGTGCCACTTTCATATAATCACTCCTTAAAAAAAGCAAAATTATAGCTTCAGCTCTCAGTTGCTAAATTGATTTTCAGTTTCCTTTTGCAATTTTCCTGGATCTGACTAAGAAAAGAACACTAAAGCTGACAAGGGCCTGAGATCATTTAGTCTTCCATCCACATTCTACGGATCAGAAAATGTGATATCAGTGTTATCGTATCCTCCAGCAGACACAGTTCTTCTAAATCTGAATGAGATACAATCTATACAAGATCCTGAAAAAAAATTTGCATTTTGACTCCTAAGTTAATTTGTATTGGCTTTACTTTCTTAGAAGGACTTAATCATTATAAGTAAAGCTACACTGAGTATATTCTGGATGAACAAGTTATGAAGACTGTTAAAAAGAGACACAATTTGTTATTATAGTAAAAACCTAGGACATGGGCAAAGAGGAAAGGCCACTTACACGTGAGACATCCTTAGTTTTCTTAGTGTCTATGTTAATAGTTGCCCTTTGATGATGATGACTAAGGAATACAACAAAATAAGTCAAAAGTATACTGTAATGCACAAATTCTTGTATGAAAATTTTTCTTAGATCCCTCTATGGAAAAAAATCCATTCCTGGCTTTGTTTATAACAGAGCCTGACTGTGTCTGTCTAAAATGAAATCAGTCGCGTTGATCAGGCTGATATTGAACATGCAGCAATCCTCCTACTTCTGCTTCCTTATTACTGATTGACAGGGCATACTTGACCACCCACGCTGGACTCTAAAATTAAAATTGGAAAGAGATGTAAGGAGTGATTTAAAGTTGGAAGCCTATCAGTTCCTAAAGTAGACTGGAAATTTTGTAGGTAGAAAGAAGATAATAGGAATGTGAGTTACACAGAAACAGGCAAACATGGGTAATTAATAATAATAACAATAACAATAATAATAATAATAATAGACTTAGAATGAAAGTTCAGTTACAAGCTTGGGGACAAGGAAATAGAAGGAAACAGGTACAGTGTCTGTGGGGCCTGGGGACTGTACCTAAGCATGGACAGTAATAGCTGTGCAGGTCAGAAATCTGTAAAGACAGACATCCAGGTTTTTTTAGTGGAGTATGAGTATGTGGAAGCAGAGAACATAGATCCTGAGCTAAACTTTCTGGGTCTACAAATCAACTTTGCCAATTTAAAGTTCTGTAACCTTGGACAAGCTTCTCTAAATCTTCAATGTCATTGTATCCTCAAGGGGATAAATGAAGATTAAATGAACTAATACTTAAAAGGGCTTGAAGCTGAGCCTGGAGAAGGGTATAAATGTCCACTGAATAAAAATAAAAGTCCTGGTCTGGACCAGCGGTACCCTGAGCAGACCTTGGGCACAAGCTCCACAGCCAGTCCCACAACACCTAGAGGAAGCTCTACTCTCAAACACTCTAACAAGCACAGGATCACAGGATCACAGAGACAGCTTTACTCTGAGGAGTTCTGACACAACCAGGATCACAGGAAGGACAGGCTCAAGTCAGATTTAGCAAGGGCAGGTAGCACTAGAGATAACCAGATGGCAGGGGGCAAGCATAAGAAAATAAATAACAAAAACCAAGGTTGCTTGGCATCGTCAGAACCCAATTCTCCCACCATAGCAAGTCCAGGACACACCATTACACCAGAAAAGCAAGATTGAGATATAAAATCACTTCTCATGATGATGATACAGGACTTTAAGAAAGACATAAATAGCACCCTCAAAGAAATACAGGAGAACACAGATAAACAGGTAGAAGCCCTTAAAGAGGAAACACAAAAATCCCTTAGGAATTTCCCTACAGGAAAACACAATCAAACAGGTGAAGGAAATGAACAAAACCATCCT
>JADRCC010116495.1:0-14380 GCA_019843855.1 Hylomyscus alleni
TTATTATTATTATTATTATTATTATTATTATTATTATTATTATTATTTTGAAAATGTAGACTAGATTGTAACAAAAAGATGATCAGGTGCTGCTTTGAATCAGTGTAGGGGCCACTGGGAGGACAGATTACAAAGGCCCAGGAATAATATTTTGAAGCCAATGCTGATTGCTAGGAGACCATAGAGAGACTTCATGGGCAGATATATGTCAGACTCACCATGTTTCCCATTTACATATTTAATGACACACCTCAGTGAAGCTGGCAGTCCTGTAAACGATTTAGTGGTAGTGTTCTTAATAAAAGTTATCCATATCAAGCAGAAATCCCAGGGGATAAAAAAGGAAAATATTTATGCTTTCCATTTCAGTATCGCTTTCCTAATCAGGCTCCTGGAATAAAGTAAAATCTTCATATGAAATCATCATCTAGGTTAATGTTCAAATAAAAAGAAATTATTCCTAGATTCACATTTTCATATTGTTAAAAGTTTAAAAAAAATAAAAATAAATGATGTTCTCTCCAGTTTCATGTTTCACTCATGATGTGTTTGTAAAAGGATAAAGAGTATAGGGTATGTTCTATGGGGGTGTGATGAGGTGTGGGGGGAGGGGGTGTCTCAGCGGGCCCATGCCAAGGCATCCCTTCCCCCTGAGGGACCAGCTACAAGATGGTATAGTATAGAATAGAGTTTATTCAGGGAATGGGGAGGGGAGTTAAGAGGGTAGTAGAGGCAGAGAAAGGCAGAAAGAAGGAAAGAGTAGAGAAGTAGAGGCTCGGTATGACCCCATGGGGGGTGGGGAGGGAATGGGGAGAGAGGAGGAGCAAGGGGGAAAGAGACCAAGAATAAGAGAGTGAGAGAGAGAAGAGGGGCAAGCAGCCCCTTTTATAGTGTGCCAGGCCTACCTGGCTATTGTCAGGTAACTGTAGGCAGGAGCACACCTGACTGTTGCTAGGTAAATGTGGTGGTGGAGTGCAGAGAGAATACCAACAACTCACAAGACACACAGCCAATTGTGTGCCTAATCCTTTGGCAGAGTTTTCAGCAGGTGTAGCCTCATTGTCTATTTTAAGAATGAACATGAGTCACTGAGCCGTTCATAAGCTAAATCGATTCAATACCAAGTCTAGAGTGTCCCTTGAATTTTCAAAATGCCTGGCAAATTAATAAAACACACAAGATCATCACACTTGCCTCATACACTTGCCTCTTTTAAAAGGCAGCTATTCTGTACATGATTTCACTCCTACAACCCAGTAGTTGCTATGGCCAAATGTAATCTGTATCAGAACATGGATCTAGAGAAATGGGCAAGATTGCTGCTGATGGCTTTATGCTCTTACCAGCATGGTACTCACATCAGCTACACACTTAAACTAAAATGTCAACATCTGTCAACAAGGAGTGAAATTTACCATCCTCGTGCCTTTGACATGGCAAGCAGACTCTCTCCTCTGAGCCGGCATGTATTCGAGATACTGGTACAACCTTAAAAAGCAAAGTTTTTACAATGGAGCCATACCAACGACTGGGTTCCTTTAAGTGCTTTTGCTCTTTCCTACTTATAATGGTCAAACTTTTGCAAGGTACACTGCAATTCAATGTCTGGTAGGAACAGGCTAGACCTTGAGAGTCTCTGGAGCTCTGTGCTGCACACAGGCATCTATCTGTCTTGAAGCTATAAAAGAAAGCAGCAAACACTGATTAATCAATAATGTCTAGCTTACTCAATTATCATCATCTTTCTGTCATTGAATCTGTGTTGTAAAATAAGATTGTTATCTAGTTTTGGAAGCCGCTGATGAGCCCCTGCTGCTCGTTCGTACATGCATTTTAAACATAGGTCAAGGTCAAGCCACAGCAGTCGGTACTCCTGCAGTTACCTTGCTTGATATTAGCACATTTAGGAGAGCTTGCCGAGCCTCGCTTTGGCTGCTATCTGCTGTAGCCATCCAGGACACCAGCTTTCATGAGCCATAGTCTCAAGCATAATGCCACAGAGGATCATTTGCTTTTAAGATTGGCAAGAACAAGGGAGGAGATTCTGAGCCTTAGCTGAAGGCCGTGTCCAGCACCTTTATGTCACATCTCACGACTTGTCTGAGGCCAAGTATCACACTCTATCTCTGTAGAATACTTTTCTGGTAGACAAAGATGCTCTGCATTCAGGCTAAAGTCTCATCACAATACTTTAAGGATGAATGCAGAAAGCTGGATGTGGTGGAACATGCCTTTAATACCAGCACTGGGAAAAGCAGAGGTAGGCAGATCTCTGCGAGTTTAACACCACCCTGGTTCACATAGTTCCAGGACAGCCAAAGCTCTGTTTCAAAAGGAGGAGGAGGAGGAGGATGGGGCAAACAGGAGGAGAAGGAGGAAGACAAGAAGAAAAGGAAGAGGAAGTTAGGAAGAGAAGTAGGACAAAAGGAAGCAATTAAAAGCCTACGACACTTTTACAAATTAAAACTATGGCAAACTTCCTCTGTGTATAGTAAATTCAAAGCCTGAAATCAGTCTCTGGTCATCTCAAGCTTGTGTTCACTGCTATCCTTTTTAATTTTTCTCTTGGTAAATAGGACATAAGTGGCTTAACTTTTAAATTATTTTTGTATTCCGTAGCACTGGAGCTTTAGCCCAGGACCTTGACAAGCTGGACAAGCAGTCTTCCTCTAAGCTGGAGCCTCAGTCTATAGAGCAAGTTCTCAGACACTGCATTGCTCAGAACACTGGCCTTTTCCTTGCTGTGTCTATCTTATTTTTATTCTTTCTGAATAGGATTTGTTGTTGTAATTTAAGAGAATGGTGATCGAGAGTATGTGTAGTCTCTCTCGTATGCTGACATGTGCCTATAATAGCTACTAGCCCCTAGGGATATGGAGATCAAGTCCAGGAGTTGAGGCCAGCTTAGGCAAAACAGCATGAAAATTCATCTCAAAAGATGCCCAGTCGGTAAGATGACTCCTGTGCTGTCCAAGCAGGTAGATCTGAGCTGGGATTCCCCAGTACCTGCTTAAAGACCAAAATGCTGTTTCTGTAAGCCCAGTGCTGGAGAAGCAGAGATAGGAAGACCGAAGGTTAGTGAGAAACTATCTCAATCAGATCTGTGTGGTTGAAAGCCTCAACTGTTGGTGTCCACACCCATGTATACTTGTACATATAAACATATACATAATATATAGATAGTAATAAACATATAGATAATATAGTATATATACACCTAACATATATAAAAGTAGGGTGGCTTGGGATACAGAGATTAAACTTACTCTAAACCAGCCTGCATGTTCTCAAATTTAAGTTACAATACTGCCCCAAGGCTGAACAAGTCAGCCAATAAGGAGACAATATTTTCTCTGTATAGGAGGGACAATTAGGAATAGAGAGAAATATTATCCCCACTCCTAGATGTTTATTTTTAAAAACTTCACTATATCTCAAACACTTTTCTCTTGTTTTCCTTCTGCTCTGTTTCGGTCTCTAGCTTTTGTAACCATGAAGACTTTTCTTAAGCATTTACTCCTACAATTATTTTTGTCTCCATACATGGCCCAGGCTAATATTAGTAATCTGTCTGGCATTGGATTGTCTCAACCTCCACACCCAGCTTCCCTATTTTCTTTACATTAAATCTGAGGCTTTGGTAAACATTGCATAAGGACCAATAGCCATTACTGAGCTTATCTCTGCTACTCAAACCTTAGGGTGTAGCTTTTGGATGAGCTGAATGTTTTTGTTTTTTGGGTTTTTTTTTTTTATCACACTCAGGTCTAACCTTCTCTGTTGAAGCTAACACCAACTGCTGTCCTAAAACATCTTTGAATATAAAGGGAAACAAAAAAAGCAAACTAAATTAAACAAAAAAGCCCTCATGTAGACCTTTCCTCAACAACATAGCAAACGGTACTTAATCTTATTTTTCAATTAACTTTTTTTTTTCTTGGTTTTTTTGAGACAGGGTTTCTCTGTGTAGCCCTGGAACTCACTCTGTAGACCAGGCTTCTCTGTGTAGCCCTGGCTGCCCTGGAACTCACTCTGTAGACCAGGCTGGCCTCAAACTCAGAGATCCACCTGCCTCTGCCTCCCAAGTGCTGGGATTAAATGCGTGCGCCACCACCGCCCGGCAAAAGTTAGTTTTTTTTTTTTTTTCAATTAATTCTTAAAAGGACCAGATCTCTATGTTTTAGCCTGAAGAGTCTAGAACACAGATGTGAACAAAGGAACTCAATGACATAGCTGTGTATGCTTCCTTAATCAGATTGTGGCTTTCTGGGTCACTCATGTACAATAGCATATCACATACTTCTAAGCATTATTTTTCTAGGCAGAAAGCAAGTTTTGTATTTCCTCAGTATGTTTCTGAACTTTTAAACATAGGATGAAGATGTAACAAGTGAAGCTTAAACCCTTAAGGCAATTTTAGAATGTATTTGCTACCGTTTACAAAACACAAGGTTTAAAACCATTATTATGCAGTCTTTTTGCTTACAATGCCAAGGCATTCTTGTTCTGTTGCAACTGAAGGCAGAGAGGTTCTCACAATATTATGTGTTGACAATACTCTTCAAGGTGTAGGGACCCTCTGAAGGATCTGGAGAGCTTGATTACTATTAAAATGCTTCTATTAAATTCAATTCATAAATAAAATGTCTTTATTAGGTTTACCTTATGGAAATACAAATTCTTTTAGTGTACTTTCAGGTAGCCTAGAGAATCCACTTTCCTGTATTATGTACTAAAATTTAATAAATAAAAACTCCAAAGGTGAGTCATTCCTTCCCTTAATTAAAATATGTGAGTACACTGTAGCTATCTTCAGACACTCCAGAAGAGGGCATCAGATCGCATTACGGATGGTTGTGAGCCACCATGTGATTGCTGGGACTTGAACTCAGGACCTTCAGAAGAGCAGTCAGTCAGTACTCTTAATCGCTGAGCCATCTCTCCAGTCCCTTAATTAAAATAGATGTAAACACTAAATAATCTATCAGGGCTGGTGGTGCAGGTCTGAAGTCCCAGTCCTCCTGGCCCAGGCAAGAAGAGTACAAGTCTCCCAGGGGCTACAATGTAGTTTAGGGTTAGTACAGCTGCCAGGCCAGTGCAAGGCCCTGAGTTCAATTTCCAGTAACAAACTGAAACATGTTCACATCACTAAAATATCTCACTGTGAGCTCAGGCCTATTTCAAAGCAGTTTATTTCATACAAATTCCACTAAAGTTTTAAAAGATCTTCAGGATAAAGTCTTCTTTTGTGTGTGTGTGTGTGTGTGTGGAGAATATATAATAGAAATTTTTCTTTCACAAAAACAAAAAATAATTTAGCAATCCATTTGACGCCAACAAATTGAGTTCATCATTAGGAGGCTCCTGATACACATACAAAAGGATGCAACAGTCAGTCAGGATTCAATCCTCAAAGACAAAGTGTCTGCTTTAACTGTTTCCTTGGATTTTCTGAAGAAGATATTCCATCTGTAAATTCAGGTTAGGCTGGCCCTTTTTAGTCTTTTTGCTCAGTATTTTAAAAGCTTCCATTTTTTTCTTTTTGTAGAGCCTTTGAGCCTCTTCTCTCTCTCGCTTTCTCATTTCGAATTCCTGCAATCATAAACACACATGCTCTTCATTAGTCATAAACAGGAAATACAGGTCAGAAACTGTTCTGAAATTGCTGTCACTCTGCAATCAGGATAATCTGTCTTATATACTGTTTAAGACAACTGACATAGTTGTCCTCTTTGCTTTAATACCATGATGATATAAGGAACAGCACAGAATAACAGAGTCAGGGCAACACTATGTATTTGTATGTAAAAAGAGAAGTCAAGTCTAACAATTTCACTGAGAATACTTAATTAACAATTTCGTTGTTTAAATCCACTAACAAATTAGCCCTCTAATTCTCTATTGAAAAAAATGGATCCTTCCTAGAGGTTAACTGTTAATATCTTGGTAACAGAAAAAATTCATTTCTAGTAAATTGTACTTGTATTTTTTTGCTGTTGTTCTATACTTGTTGTTTTTTGCTGACTACCTACTATACAAGTGCAAAACATTCTGCTAGACATGAGTTTCACCTTCTAAGGACAATGACGCTCATTTCACTTGCTATGATAAAAATTCAAATCTAAGTATAGAGGACTATAGTTCAAATGATAATAGTTCTAAAGATGCACTATTCATCAAGCACTACAACATTCTTACTAGCTTCAATGTAACAGCTGAAAAGCCACTGTATTGTACTAAGAGTGTTCTTCACCTCTGGTCTAGGGTGCCTCAAAATGATATATTAGACAAACACTAGACTTACACTTACTTATAACTACAAGTAATTACAATTAGCAAGGAATCTTACATGCAATTTGTGAAACTATAGCACTTATCATCTGTCTTAGTCAGGGTTTCTATTCCTGTACAAACATCATGACCAAGAAGCAAGTTGGGGAGGAAAGGGTTTATTCAGCTTACACTTCCACATGGCTGTTGATCACCAAAGGAAGTCAGGACTGGAACTCAAGCAGGTCAGGAAGCAGGAGCTGATGCAGAGGCCATGGAGAGATGTTCCTTACTGGCTTGCTTTCCCTGGCTTGCTCAGCCAGCTCTCTTATAGAACTCAAGACTTCCAGTCCAGGGATGGCACCACCCACAAGGGGCCCTACCCCCTTGATCACTAATTGAGAAAATGCCCCACAGCTGGGTCTCATGGAGGCACTTCCCCAACTGAAGCTCCCTTCTCTGAGATAACTCCAGCCAGGTCAACTTGACACACAGAACCAGCCAGTACATCATCCTTCTAAAAAATTTACAGAGTTTACTTTGTTGGTAAACTAGGACTAAGCTCGGTGATAAGGAAGTGCCTTGTTGGGGACTGCTCTGTGGTGGAGATTGGTTTTATAAACAGATTTTCAAGTGCTCAAACACTATATCACATTACTTAAAATCAGTTAACCACGTATTTATTTTAAACATACATAAGGATAAGAAACTGGATGTGGTTTAATCCAAGCTCTGACGAAGCAGAGGCAGGTGGATCCCTGAGTCAGGCCAGTCAGAGCTACATACTGACACCCTTCCTTAAGAAAGGTCTGAAAAGAATTAATTTCTTAAATTAAGAAAATCATCAATATTTTGATTAATTAAGTCTCAAGAACTCAAATCTACAGTACATAGGATTATTTCAAGGAAACTGCTAAAGAACCCAGTTCCTAGGCCATACTTTGAGAAACATTATCACAGATGCTATTATTAACTGACCAGCAACATTTTTTTTTGCTTGTTTGTTTGTTTAAATCTTATCATTGACCTAGGATTGTCTGAGCCAATCGAGGACTTTGAATATTGTACAATTCTACAAGTCTACTGAGTTGAGCACAAAATAAGTATTAAATCAGATAATATTATGTAGCAACACTAAGAAGTATAGCTTGCACACATGGTAAAGAGAAAGAAAAACAAGGCTATATAATCACAAAGTAGGACTTACGAATTTCTTAGCAGCACGCTTTGCTTGTACTCGTTCATACTCTTCTTGGGCCTTCTGGTTTGAAGTTTTCTTTTTCTTTTTCTTTGGAAAAGTCACAGAACTTGCAAGATAGGTTAAGATAGGTAAGTTAAACCATTCAAAAATGATTAGCCAAGATTATACTACTGTGTCAGATCCAGTATTTATATAAAAAAAATCACTAATACAAAATTGAAGGAATCATGAAGAGAATACCAATACCAACTACAGCAACAACGAAAGGAAAATGCCCAAACAAGACATTAAAGCTATAATGTAGTCATGATCACAGATTTAAGGACCGTAAATGGAGATTTCAGGGAGAAATAGTTAACAAGTGTGGTAAGGATGGATAGTAAACTATTAATAGCAGAGAGAAAGTCAAGTACTGGTTACAACAGAGTTGAGGTATAGGCTGACTTTCGTGTCCTTGTGTCTGTCTCCTCCTCTTACCACTAGTCATCTATCATTTGTTGTGCTCTACAATTGAAGCACCCTGAGCTCTTGGGAAGGGAAGTAGCTAGTGTCACTCATTAGCTGACTTTGTCTCACCTTCTCATGTCAGAACTATAATCTATTTCAGCAGCTTCCTAGTTCAAAATACATGTATGTGTCTTCCATTACCAAAGTCTATCTACTGGTTGTCTAATAATATTTAACTTTTCATAGTAAATTTCTGCACAAAGAATAAACTAGCCATGACTTCCCACTCACTTTTCAACTCTCTGACATACAATCTCTGCTCTACCATTCCAAACTGTCCTTACTTACCAAGACAGTCCTGATCTCCTAGCCCAAATAGGCTTTTTGCTTTCTTCTATTATCTACATCTGAAAATGTTAGAGTGAGATAGTGTCATTCTCTATTTCTAAGTCTCATGCACGTGAGTGTTCTGTAGGTTTGGGCATATGACATGTACGGAGACTAAGGGACTGCTCACCACCATATTTGAGGCAAAGGGTTAGCCAGTGAGTTCCAAGGATCTACCTGTCTCATCTACTATTTCCTGACAGAAGAGTCTACTGAAAACAAAACATCATAAACTCTCATTTCTTCCTTTATCCCCACTATTACTTTGCTCTTATTTGCAGCACAAATAATGGTCTATTTTATTTAAATTGAGAATTACATATTCTTCCAAAGTATTATTGATCAAACCTACCCACCATTTCTTCTTCTTCTCCAATTTCTTCCCCATCCTTTACTTCCCTACACTTTTCCCTCCTAACTTCATGTGCATCTTTTGTATTCTTATTAAACTGAGTCCTCTTCCTGATGCCAGCATGTGTACATGCATGGGTGTGGAGCCACCTACTAGAGCATGGGCTGTCTCTCCGGCATGTCTGACGTGACAGACTCCCCCTCCCAGCCATCAATTGCCAAATCTCCTTAGCTACCTATGGGATTTTGTAACTCCCTCCCCAGTCCATGACGGATTTTGCCTGGCTTGATCTTGTGCATGCAATCATTCCCCCAGCTTTGAAAGACAACATTTTGGTTTAAAAAAAAAAAAAAAAAGTTAAGATCTGAAGTGATTGATGCCTTGCTGTGCACTTGTTAATGTAGTTTTGCTTGAATTGTATGTAGTAAAGGTTTTATAAACTAGCTCCAATAAAATCAAAGTGGTAAAGAGGGTTTTGTTTTAAGGTAAAGTAGTGTAAGCTGATCTGAAACTCACCATCTACCTCAGCTTAGCCTCTGACTATTTGGTCCTCCTATGTTAAGCCTCCTCACTCCTCAGTACAGGGATGAACAGGAACGAGCCAGCACTCATCCAGGAAGAAGTCCACGTGTTAAACATTTTTGTTGTTTAATAGGATGGCATCTTATAAGTACTGCAAGCTAGCTTTGAATAAACAGCAATCTTCCTGCTTCAGCCCATCCCTTGCTTGGCTTTCATTACCTGCAACCTATTTCCTGTACCCTTTGCAGAAAATGCAAATTAAAATATAGACAACAGCAGTTAGCAGTCATAAAATTACCAAATCCCAAGCATGTTTTAGAATACTTGAAATAAATGAACATGACAAAATGTCATGAAATGTAATGCTTTAGGAACATCATTAACCTGAGAAGAAGATCCAGGTTGAAGCTGTGCAAGATAGTGTACATGGTGGCTCTCAAATAATTTTACACTATCCTTCCCATCATAGAGGACACTGGTATACCAACATAGAAAGCCTGGCTTTATAACCCAAAGTGTCAATGGCTACACACTTCCATTTTCTAGTATCTGGTTATATTGTCCACGCTGGCCTGAAACTGGTAATCGTCAGGTCTCAGCTTCCTAAATGTTGGGCTTGCAGATCTACAACATCAAACCAGACCCCACCCCAAATTAAGACACACACATTAATGCTGGGCTTAATTATGGTCCAATTATATTACTTGTTCTAGAAAGGCTGCAATTCAAAACTCTGCTCTATTAATTCTCATTTCTTTTTTTTTGGTTTTTCAAGACAGGGTTTCTCCGCGTAGCCCTGGCTGTCCTTGAACTCACTCTGTAGTCCAGGCTGGCCTCAAACTCAGAAATCCGCTTGCCTCTGCCTCCCAAGTGCTGGGATTAAAGGCATGAGCCACCACCACTCAGCAATTCTCATTTCTGATTTTTGCCATCTCTGCTCAACTAGCCTATTTCAGTCATTTAACACTAAACGGGGAGACTCCATGAAATATTATTACATGACTTGAAAAGTATGTTAAGAAAAATTCTAATTCTTACACAAGTTTCTCTGTGTCTTCAAGAAAACATTATTTACATTTAAAGTGAAGAATTTCCAAAGAAGGTAGTGCATACTTTACTGTATTCAGTTCTTCTGGCTGAGGCTGGCGAACACTCGACTGTTCTTCACACGAAGTCTGCTCTGTGTTGCCCTCCTCTTCAGGCAAAGGCTGGTCAACTTGTTCTTCTGACAAAGCCAGGCCAACCTTTCTTTGCTGTTTTCTGAGTCTTTCTTCTTCAGCTAGATAGAGGTGTTTCAGATGCTCTGGGTAATGATCTGTGAACTGCGATTTCTGTGGAGTTGGTGCCTTCTTTACCTTCCACAGCAATTTCTTGTAATTTTGTTGGATCTTCAGTTTTCTTCGAAATGCAAAACCTTGTCCTAGCATTAAAAGATTTCAGTCACAATTACTTTAACAGAAAATGAAAAATAAAGCTACTAGAAATGAAGGGTTTTTTTTTCCAAATAATACAGTTAGTTTTGCTTTAAAGATTGGGTTTACACAACACATTCAATGATACACTTAAGCCGGGCAGGGGTGGCGCACGCCTTTAATTCCAGCACTTGGGAGGCAGAGGCAGGTGGATTTCTGAGTTCAAGGCCAGCCTGGTCTACAGAGTGAGTTCCAGGATAGCCAAGGCTACACAGAAAAACCCTGTCTCGAAAAAAATAAAAAACAAAATAAAACAAAAAAATGATACAGTTAAGGGCAAGTTGGCCCTTTACCTGAATATAACGCTTAACAGTTGTTAGGTACCATATAAGAACGGCTAAGTATTGCTAAATAGTAAACAAAACTTTACTGCTCAGCTTGAATTTATAATCGTATTCACAAATTACAATTTAATTCACAAAATCCCACTTGGGTCTTCAGAAAATACTTAAAAATAAGGTAGGGTAATCTATTATTTTTCCCATGGAGAAATTGACAAATCACTTAATTTCCAAAACAACACAACAACATACAATAAAACACAAATCAACAAAAGGGAGGATACTGTAAAACTTTCTGAACACCTGTCAGTTATTATTAGATCGAACAAAAATACTTAACCATTTGACGTGCAATGAGAGGCCTAACAAAGACATCAAATCTAAGGAAGACAGCAGTATGAGACTGGAGGGCTACTGTGGTATTTTACCTATCAAAGCTTTGGGGCAGTGTATTTTCAACCCGATCTTTCTCTCTTTCCTTTGCTGTAATATAGAGGCAAGTATGTCTGTATTCTACGTAGACAAGGGCACCCCTAGACACTCCGTGCTTCCACTTAAACGAAAGAGCTGAGTAAAATGATTTAAGTTGACAGCACCGTCTGGTTGTCCCATTCAAAGGACTGAGAAGCTCTCGGGTTTGGCGGGCGTAGGAATGGCTTCCTCGATCTCAAGCGGGACCGAGTCTACGTCCAAAAGCCTTTTTCCAAGCCCGGACCCATCGTGCACCCTGGGATTCCGCGAGCCCGAGGACTCCTCCACCGCCGTCTCCTTACATACCCTCACGCACGCTCCCCAGGAAGGCTTGCTGGTGGTTTGGCCGCCAGGTCCTGCGTTTCCCATTCTGGTTTCCGAATCTGACCTGAGGAGTCCCTTCCCCACGAGCCTCAAATCCTCCCGTCCGCCACCTCGGAGACGGCAGCGCGGGCGCCATTTTGCACCACCCGGTTCCTAGAACTACAGTGGACGCCGACTTAATACGTCACCAGGCAGAAGCAATCAATCGCCCAAACTAGCGCGTGCTCGGAGCTCGACTCCTTCGGCCTGTGCTGCTTCCGGGGAGAGAGTCGTCGCTCGGCCATGTGGGCGCCACCTGCAGCCCTGGAGGGCGAGCGTCATGGCGGCGGCCTGTCCTCTCCCCAGGACTCCGGACCTGCCCACGCTGCACGCCAAGTTACAGGACTTGCTGAGCTTCCTAAGGGGCGCCCTGGCCATTTCCAGCGCGCATACGGTGGACTTCTACACCAATTCCGTCTGGCAGGAGCTGGTCGACTTGCCCCCCGAGAGCGTGCTGGCGGCGCTGAGGAAGTCGGCGACCGAGGCCGAGCGGCGTGAGGCGCTTCCCCTGGGGGAGGCAGAGGCGGGATCAGGTGAACGGCGGGGCGAGCGGGGCGGCTGTCAGTGCGCCCCCTGGTGGCACTCTGCGGAATTGGCAGGGGCTTGAAGGATGCTGTCCCTGGGAGATGAATTGGATGTGAATGGCGAGGGTGGGCGGGGTACTCTGGGTTCTAGTCTGGGTGTTGATTGAGTTCCATGATTTAGAGTAGTCAACCCAAGGAAGAGGCGTTCCTTCACTGAATGATCCAGCAGTTTAGTTTTGAAAACATCAAAAGACTATGTGACCACCAATATGAAGTTGAAGTGAGCTTGGGAGATCAGATAAGAGCCGGTTCCTAATCGGTACAAGGAAGATTGCATCGAGGATTTAGGATGGTGATAGTGAAAGTTTGAATGCTCACTAGTTCAGTCGAAAACTATTTCTTTTCTTTTCTTTTCTTTTTTCTTTTTTGGTTTATCGAGAGACAGGGTTTCTCTGTGTAGCCCTGGCTGTCCTGGAACTCACTCTGTAGACCAGGCTGGCCTTGAACTGAGATCTGTCTGCCTCTGCCTTTCAAGTGCTGGGATTAAAGGTGTGTGCCACCACTGCCCGGCTGAAAACTATTCATTTTCAATACCAGGTATGCGACCTGATGTCTTCTAGGTTCTGGAAGAAACTTAGATTCTACCAAGTTTCTGTTTTGGGAAATAGACAAAGGACCAGTCGCCGCTAGCTACTGGACTTGCTTGTGCTTTGCTTCCAGGCTTTCGAGGTGTTGTCAATGTTAGTGAGCGTACCTCATCTCTGCAGCAGCCTGTAAATGCAAAGTGCCACAGGGGCGAAGGTAGGGGTATGGGGGGTGTTATAATGATAGAACGTAAGAATTATTGGTTCTTTGAAATCGTTCATGGTTGTTGGAAAGTTAGGCACCCTTTCAGTCTGCTCCTATAGTATTCTGCATTGATAATTTGGTACATAAACTTGTAGAAAGCAGGAACCATATTTGCCTTAACAACAGATAGATTCCAACTTGTGGGAGAATATTTGGCATACATTAAGTACTCTGTAAACTATTTGTTGAAAAAACTGGCTCTTGTTAGCATTCAAAAAAAATTAAAAAACGAAGAGTATACAAGAAAACAACTTTTAAGTGCAGAGCAAGACTTTGTTTAACTTTGTCTCTACCTAGTGGGATATTACCTTACATATACTAATAGCTTGATTCATTGGCGCCTATTGTATGTTCTGCAGTTTGCTTTTGCTAGTTACCTGAGTATAAGCATTTTTTTCTCCTCCCTTTCCTCTCTTCTCTCTTCTCCTCTCTTTTCCTCCCCTCCCCTCCCATCCCCCCCTGTGTGTGTGTGTGTGTGTGTGTGTGTGTGTGTATGTGCCTGTCCTCTTATGGAAGGCCAGAGGTCAGCTTCCAGTATTATTTCTTAGGAGCTCTGCACCTAGTCTTTTAAGACAGGGCCTGACCAGTTAGGCTGGGCTGGCCAGCCAATCAGTCCCTGATGCATCCTGCCCCTCCCGCAATACTAGAATTATAAGTCCATACCACCATGCCTGGCTTTTAATGTGAAGACCCAGGCCCCAATGCTTAGAAGGCAAGCATTTTACCTTCCAGGTAAATTAGATTGTTTAATTTCTGATTTGTGACTTTGCAGCTTGAATTAATTTTCCAGGGATGAGGGTTTTAGTGAAAGATTAGACTCTCAGTTGTGCATCATCTGACTCCACGGGGTGGTCTTTTCATGCCCATCTTCAAATCTGTTGATTCGGTTAGCAAGCCATTACTAAGTTAGGTTTTCACGAGAATCATTACTTAATAGTCATAATGCCTGACTCCTTCCTTAGTTTTTTTCTTGTCTCTTCCCATAAGCAGTAATGTTAAGAGTATTTTGTCCATTACTTTAAAACAATGCCTGGTCATTATAGATGTTTAATAGATATTGTCAAAATGTAAAGTGTAACGAGTAGGTCAGTAATACCACTTCTTTGCTTCCTTAGGCTACTGATGAATACTAATATTTGTGTTGATGTGCGTGTGTGCGTGCGTGCGTGCGTGCGTGCGTGTGTGTGTGCGTGCGTGTGTGTGTGTGTGTGTGTGTGTGTGTGTGTGTGTGTGTGTGTGTG
>JADRCC010116499.1:0-13459 GCA_019843855.1 Hylomyscus alleni
GCCCAGGCTACTATACCCAGCAAAACTCTCAATTACTATGGATGGAGAAAACAAGATATTCCATGACAAAACAAAATTTACACAATTTCTTTCCACAAATCCAGCCCTACAAAGGATAATAGATGGTAAATATCAACATAAGGAGCAGAACTACACCCTAGAAGAAGCAAGAAAGTAATCTTTCAACAAATCCACACAAATCTAATTCCACCTCTTACAACAAAAATAACAGGAAGTAACAATTGCTTTTTCTTAATATCTTAATATGAAAATTAATATTACCAACATATCCTAATTGATTGAAATCCAAAAATATGAGGAATTAGATATTTGTTGATTGTCATCCAATGGTCTCTCTAATTTGGTAATTGGAGAAATAGGTCCAATATTGTACAATCCATATACACTTTCAGCTTGTTTGCTCGTGACAGTGTCTGGCTGTGTACAACATAATGGTCTTGAAATCTTGCTTCTCCTATCTCAGCCTCTCTCTTAGTAATATTGTTTATTTCATGTTTTTACACTATACTATGGTTTCAGAACAGCTTATATATTTCAAAAGTATTTTTATACCCAAAAGAAACATAGACGATTAACAGGGGAGGTGGCTTGTAAGAGAACAACAAAGAGTGAGACTGAATGCTTTACTTGACACTTGCAGCTCTTGTATCAAGTTTGAAGAAGAGGACTTTATAAGTTACTCTTTCTCTGAGATGAATGCTTTTCCAAATTATCACAGCCAGTGAACCAGATTCTTACCCTCACCTAATGTCTGTGCCACCCTCCAAGCAGAACCATTGTTCACTGAAACACTTGGTGAATGACTTTATGGATAAACCATCTTAATACACACATCATTTCTTAAATGAATGTAACCTGTTTTCTATGGGCTGAGAATAAAGTCACTCACTCAAGTGAAATAGCTTTAACCATAGCAGGAAGTCTGTATCCAAAAATCATGCCTACAATTCATTCCTTGGTGCAGAACTGTCAACTCTCAGCTTAGCTACGATGGAGGTAAAATCCTTTGGTGATATGAGGGTCATTGAAGTACAGCCTTATTACAATGAAATCCAATGTCTAAAAATTATTCTTATTTTGGGGTTGTACCACAGTAAGAGCCAAGATTTTAAGCTCTACTAAATACAAAACAAACAAACAAACAAACAAAAAGACTTTATATACTTATGTTCATTTGAGAAAATACTAGTAGTGATGTATTATTTTGAAATATACAGTTAATATGTTTGGAGTTATTTAAAATTTATATTGAGGAAAACATATGTATTTTCAGTATTGCTGTAGACAATCATCTACATAAGACTGTTAAATTGTGGGACGAACAACAATATGGACTGACCAATGCCCTCAGAGTTCCCGGGGACTCAACCACCCACCAAGAATTATACATGGTGGGACTGATTGTTCTGGCAGCATGTGTATAGTAGAGGATTGCAAAGTCAGTCATCAATGGGAGGAGAGGCCCTTGGTCCTGTGAAGGTTCTGTGCCCCAGTGTAGGGGAATGACAGGGCGGATAAGTGGGAGAGGGTCGGGTGGCAAGCATGATGAGGGGGAGGCAACAGGGGTTTGTTCTTGTTGTTTTTGTTTGTTCATTTGTTTGTTTTTTGGAGGTAAAACTGGGAAAGGAGAAATCATATGACATGTAAATAAAGAAAATATCTAATAAAAAATAAATAAAAAAGACTGTTAAATTGATTGTTGTTTTATATCAAACAACTTTTATAATAATCATTTTTATTGTTATAATATTTTATAAATTTTAAAGAATATGACAAAAAAGATATTATAGGTATTGAAGGGGGCTCTCTGTGAGGAGTTGGGGTACAAAAGGGAAACAAGAATGTGATTTAATTCTATTTACTTAACAAATGTTTTTAAATGTTAACAAATTCAGATAAACTGAAATCATGTAACTTTTCTCATCATTATGCAATAAAAGTTAAAAAATTTTATTTTGTAAAATCCAATAATCTATCTTCTTAAGTTTTATTTCTTTCAGTAATTCTAAGTTATTGAATGAGATTCGTATTCAGGTTTCATGGTTTAAATTTTTTAAGAAGAGAGTTTTTGAAAGAGGAAAGGAAAAGGCTAAGAAAGGGAAGGGTGTGGGACTAAATATGGTAAAGTATATGATAGACTTTCAGAAGCTATTCTTATTAAGCTCATCAATGACTACAACAATTATACACAAACAGTATGATTTTATTAGGTTCATTTTTACATTTACCCCCTTTTCCTTAGTCTTCTATTTATTTTGTGTTTTTGTCTTAGAGAGTTTTTTGTTTTTTCTTTTATGATTGTAAGTGTAGGGTAGGCAATTTTACACTATAGCATTAACTCACTATTCAAATAAGATGAGTCTCAAATTTATGGCAATCTTCTTGCGTCAGAATCCCACTCAATCAAGCTCCTTGAGTACTGGGATTACAGACATGAATCATTACACTCAGCTAATTCTTGTAATTTTAATTATAGTTATATTATAGACGTTTCATTTCCCTTCCCTGTTCCTATTGCTAGTGAAAATCGACTCCTGTACCTATAGGTGGATCGTTCCTGGGTAAAACTGTGAGTGCTAATTTTAGGATCACACCACCTGTGGGGTCACTTAGTCATCTCTCAGCACAGAGACAGAGAGCACCATAGGAACTGCAGAACCTGAAGCTCAGTGTTCATCTGTTACTATAAATTCCTAGTTATATCAGGGAAATGGTGAGCATGAAATACAATTTCTCATGCACTAGAGATCTGAGAAATGAAGCATCAGGCTGGCATTCAATACCATCTGATGAGTCCTTTAAATCAAGAAAGGGAGACACTGCAGACTTTTAAAACTGGGTGGATTATGTAATAGATTAGAGCATACATGTAAAGTAATATACTCAAGTGTTGAAAGACTGTGAGCTTCTGGAGTAAACCAGATTGAAGTCAGAACAAAACCCATTCTCTAGTTGTGTGTTTTGGGTACAAAATCTACTATCTCTCTACTTTAATTTCTTTTTACTTATATTAAGAATTTTGACTCATAATTTTGGTAGAGTTATCATCAAGCATTTAAATTGCCACAGTAATTCGATGGTATCTCTCCTGCAACGTGTTGTGAAATTGTAGTCTCTAATCAGGTAGGAAGCTGTGGCAAATGGCCACATAGTAAATTGAACCTTGTTCAAGAAAAGCCTGCCAAGGACGTATTCTAATGCTAGGCATATAACTAAACATGTAACTCAATAGATCTCTCTCTCTTTCTCTCTTACTCTCTCTCTCTCTCTCCCCCTCCTTCCCTCCATCCCTCCCTCCCCCTCTGTGCATGTATGTACACGTGCACACATGTGTGTGGGTGTGTGTATGCACATATGTGTATATGTATGTATGTGTGTAACACAAATGTAACTGATGATGACCCAGAACCTTGCACATACAAAAAACGGTCACTTTTTTTTTCTTAAACTATATCCTTCTTTTCAAACATCCTCTCATATATTACATCCCAACTGCACTTCAAAAATATTTATCTCATAGAGTGCATGTGTATGTGTGTGTGTGTGCATGCACACACACATGTGCACACACACACACACACACATGCTTGCATGCATGCATGCATGCTCAAGTGCACGTGCAGGTTGCTGAGGTGGCCATTCTCAGATACCTTGGAGCTGGAGTTTCAGGTAGTTGTGAGCTGTCCAAATGGGTGCTGAGTAGAGAACTTGGTCTCTCTAAAAGACCAGTTTATACTCTTAACCTCTGAGTCATCTATTGAGTTCCAACATTAGGTTCGGTTTAAAGTTGCCATCTACCTTAGCCCACAATAAGATAATTGAGGCATCCTTTGAAGCAATACTTTGGCTTTTCTGTGAAAGTTCTAGATGGTCTGTTCTTCCAATACAAGATGCTCTGTGTGTATTGAAAACTTACAGTTGCTTGCTGCAACTCACTCTTGTCTATTATACTAGCTAGACTAGAGTAACTATGCAACTTCTCCATAACACTTGTTCTCTTTTAAATTAAAGATGGCTACTTACCTCATAAAACATGAACAGTGACCTTCACACTAAGGGAGGAGTTGGGAACCAGATTCATTAGCTCTAGAAAGCCACATGCTCTTAATAGCTAATAATTTCTCCAGGTCCTTTTACATTTTTTACTTGTATTTATACATTATGTTTCTATGTGGTTGTGCATGTGAACCTCAGTACCCAAGTGGAGGCCAGAGGAAGAGTTGGGGGAATCCAATTCTCTTCGTCCACCATGTAGATCCTAAGGATTAAACTCAAGGTTTAGTAGAAAGCAACTTTAACTGCAGAGTTATTATATCACAACACCTACAATTTATATGTTAAGTTTAAAAATGAAGTCATGTCTACAGTTATCATTATTAAGTAGGAGATGGGCTTAGAAGGGCTCAAAAGTTGTTTCCTGAATTAGTTCCCTTCATCCCCTCCGCCAGCATTTCACAGGAAAAGAGCAATTTAGGAATGATTTTGAAGTTAATGTTATTGGGTGGCAGTGCAATCAGTGACACAGTGGCAGGATCTTCCAACATCTGAAAGAAACTGTGATATGTTTTCACCAATCATTTTTAATTTCCCTTAGATTTGAAGTAGATTTTAATATTGTAATATATTAAAAATCCAGCTAAGCATAAGAGCAATCAGGCAGCTGCCAAGGACACATGTTATTATTAGATTGCAGATTTTGTGACTTTGGCAGATATTTATGGTTTTTTTTTTTTGTCTATCCCTGAAGTCCTGCATTTTAAATACCTGACAATAAACTTGACATCTTACAGTAAAAGGTTTGTATCTTCATTAGGAGTAATCTGCATGCTTTGGGCATTTTTATGTTTTCTATCTTCCCTTTAAAGAAAACATGATTTATTTATTTAAGGCAAAATAAATTTGTTGTTATTTATATGCCATAATGTTCTGCTATTTTCTACTACTGTTTTACTAAGCCTATCATTATAACAATTAACTATTCTGTCTCCATTTCACTAATAGCTTTACTAACTGTATTAATATAATAATAATATAATTTTAATGATTTAATTCACTTTGTCAGTAGTTACTATAGACTAACCAATGTTAAAAAAATTTACATTCAACATGTTCCTTTAATATGAACAATAATCAAATTTGCAAGATAAATATTATGACATTGAACTGAGGAGTAAATATGTATAATATATGATAGTAACTTATGGAAAGAAGACTTCTTATGTAAGGATCCATAGAGGAGTTAATAATTCTGTGAGAGATAAACTAGCACTAGTGTCATGATTTTCCTGTGTCAGAAACAGGTAAGTAGGTTTCTGTCTTTCCATATAGCCAAAATGTTTTGAATAACAACAAATGTTCAAATACATGTGTGTGAATGCATGCTTGTGTGGGCTGTACAAAGATTATAAAACTGCTCAAAGTGATTTAAAGATCCAAAATCTTGAGAATTCTGAGCTGATGAAAAAAAATCAAATGAGTCTGTAAAGGCAAAATAATGAGCCAGCTGCAGGGTCCATATAAATGAATGGGAAGATGATGGATAGGTGGATGTATAGATGGATGATGGGTAGATGGATGGATAGATGGGTAGATGGGTGGTGGATGGAGGATGGGTGGATCGATGGATGAATGGATGGGTAGGTGGGTGGTGGGTGAATGGTTAAATAAGGAAGATGCAAATCTGTTATCTACTGACACAAACTTTTTGACTAACATAAAGCAAAATAGTATGCTTGAGCCTTTCATAAAATGTAATTGTCACTTAAAACAAAGCATGATGATTACTATGTTTGTGATACAAGTTATATGTCTAACATGATTAGGATAGCTCTTATTTTTTCTGTGTTCTCATGCTGTGAAAAAGCAAGTTACCAAAACTCCTGTAAGTTGACGCCACTGTTGTATCAGACAACAACATTCTAAAAAGAAAGAGACATTTGAGGCCATTGGTAATACTGTCCTCTTTGAAGCTAAAGCTCCACAGAGATGGAGGGGTTGCTGACATTTGCTATATTACAGGTTTCACACTTGAAACTTCTGTATCTCACTAAGATCACAAAGAAATGGATAGAAGAGCTTCATAGTTTTCTGTGCATCCACAATGTATCCACAAAAATAAACTCTGATTGTTTAACATCTCAGCAAGTCCATCTCAGGCTGAGAGACATGCTTAACATTTCAAACCAAGGTCCACAGGGGGAAATGTAAAAAAAGAATTTGGAACAGGTAAGATGTAAAAGCTAACAAGGAAACAATTTAAGATGTATTCAGGAACAAAGTCTCTTTGGGAAGTGATGATAAGGTATCCAATTGATGTTGTTCTTCCAACAGCAACAAAAAAATGGAAATAGAGCTACTTTATGAACAATAAAATCACATATATACATACATACATACATACACACACATATATGAAATTAATAAGTTCTGACTTTTAATAATATGTTCTGGGAATTGAACTCAATATGTCAGTCTTAACATCAAGCTCCTCTATCCACTGAGCCATCTTGCCTGGTGAGAAAACAAAACATTTTAAACTTAGATATAAAAAATTTCTTTTCTTTTAATTATAGGAACCAAATTTATTTCTCTGATAGATTATATATGTATATATATATACATATCTATATGTATAAATGTATATATACATATAGATATGTATATATACACATATATAATCTGTATGTGTATATATACATGTGTGTGTATGTATACATACATTAATACACATATTTTCAGGTAGACATATGCATACACATAGTGTTATAATTTCTATCATTCTATATAAGTATTGATTTATAAATTATCATAGTATTTATAAGAGTTTTAAAAATAAATAGCTACTACATAATAATATATCAATTCATAGCTCCTATTTTTAGCCTACTAGAAATGAATATGTATCATGGACATGAGAAAATAAGATCACCACTCTTCCACGCCTCATCTCCTATCAACTCAGTTAGGGTAAAATATATTATGACCATTGACTTCATCCTTGAGTTATAATTATACCCTAGGTTTTTATAAATTAGTTGACTTAGTCTTTTAGAATTAAAATGTTAGCTAACCTGGGAGGAATACCATTGACTGAGGAAGTAGAAAATTGAGACATCAAATGTTAAACTGAATCACTATTTTTATCTTTAGCTATATACACCAGGTAAGCATATTAAGTATTTGATGTCATATTAAGTATTTGATGTCAAACTGATTTAGATTTCATGTACAAAATAATTTTAACTGATATATTTTTATTAGATATTTTCTTTATTTACTTACTAATGTTATCCCCTTTCCCGGTTTCCCCTCTGAAAACCCTCATCCCCTCGCCCCAAATCCTGCTCACCAACCCACGCACTCCTGCTTCCTGGCCCTGGCATTCCCCTACACTGGAGCACAGAGCCTTCACAGGACCAAGGTCCTCTCCTCCCATTGATGACCCACAAGGTCATCCTCTGCTATACATATGCAGCTGGAGCCATGAGTCCCACCATGTGTAGTCTTTGGTTGGTGGTTTAGTCCCAGGGAGTTCTGGCGGTACTGGTTAGGTCATATTATTGTTCCTCCTATGGGGCTGCAAACCCCCTTCAGCTCCTTGGGTCCTTTATCTAGCTCCTCCATTGGGAACCATGTACTCAGTCCAATGGTTGGCTGCGAGCATCCACCTCTGTATTTGTCAGGCACCGGTAGAGTCTTTTAGGAGACAGTTATAACAGGTTTCTGTCAGCAACCACTTGTTGGCATCCACAATAGTGTCTGGGTTTGGTGATTGTATGTGAGATGGATCGGCAGGTGGGGCAATCTTTGGATAGTCATTCCTCCAGTCTCTGCTCCAAACTTTGTCTCTGTAACTCCTTCCATGGGTATTTTGCTCCTCCTTTTAAGAAGGAGTAAAGTATTCACACTTTGGTCTTACTGCTTCTTTAGTTTCATGTGGTTTGTGAATTATATCTTGGGTATTATGAGCTTCTGGGGTATTCTGATATCCAGTAATCAGTGAGTACATACGATGTGTGCTCTTTATGTGACTGGGTTACCTCACTCAGGATGAAATTTTCTAGTTCCATCCATTTGCCTAAGAATTTCATGAATTCATTGTTTTTAATTGCTGAGTAGTACTCCATTGTGTAAATGTACCATATTTTCTGTATCCATTCCTCTGTTGAGGGATATCTGGATTCTTTCCAGCTTCTAGCTATTATAAATAAGGCTGCTATTAACATAGTGGAGCATGTGGCCTTATTACATGTTGGAGCATCTTCTGGGTATATGCCCAGGAGTGGTATTTCTGGGTCCAATTTTCTGAGAAATTGCCAAACTGATTTCCAGAGGGGTTGCACCAGCTTACAATCCCCCTAGCAATGGAGGCGTGTTCCTTTTTCTCCACATCCTTGCCAGCATCTGCTGTCACCTGAGTTTTTGAACCTAGCAAATCTGACTGGTGTGAGGTGGAATCTCAGGGTTGTTTTGATTTGCATTTCCCTGATGACTATTTTGTTTGATGTTGATGAATAAATATTTGATGCTGAACATTTATTTAGGTGCTCTCAGCCATTTGGTATTCCTCAGTTGAGAGTTCTTTGTTTAGCTCTGTACCCCATTTTATATAGGTTTATTTTGTTCTCTAGGGTCTAACTTCTTGAGTTCTTTGTATATATTGGGATATTAGCTCTCTATTGGATGTAGGGTTGGTAAAGATTTTTTCCCAAACTGTTGATTGGCATTTTGTTGTACTGACAGTGTCCTTTGCCTTACAGAAGCTTTGCAATTTTATGAGGTCCCATTTGTCAATTCTTGATCTTAGAGCATGAGCTACTGGTGTACTGTTCAGGAAATTTTCACCTGTGCCCATGTACTTGATTCTCTTACTCACTTTCTTTTCTATTAGTTTCAGTGTATCTGGTTTTATGTGGAAGTCCTTGACCCACTTGGACTTGAGCTTTGTACAAGGAGATCAGAATGGATCGATTTTATTTTTCTACATGCTAACCACTAGTTGAGCCAACACCATGTATTGAAAATGCTTTCTTTTTTCCACTGGATGGTTTTAGCTCCTTTGTCCACGATCAAGTGACCATAGGTGTG
This sequence comes from Hylomyscus alleni, assembly GCA_019843855.1. Classification (NCBI taxonomy): domain Eukaryota; kingdom Metazoa; phylum Chordata; class Mammalia; order Rodentia; family Muridae; genus Hylomyscus; species Hylomyscus alleni. The sequence continues at coordinate 9,109 of JADRCC010116499.1, forward strand.
TGGGTGCATTTCTGGATCTTCAATTCTATTCCATTGATCCACCTGCTTGTCACTGTACTAATACCATGCAATTTTTAATCACAATTGCTCTGTAGTACAGCTTGAGGTCAGGGATGGTGATTCCACCAGAAGTTCTTTTATTGTTGAGAATAGTTTTTGTTATCCTAGGTTTTCGTTATTCCCGATGAATTTGCAAATTCCTCTTTCTAACTCTGTGAAGAATTGATGGGGATTGTATTGAATCTGTAGATTGCTTTCAGCAAGATGGCCATTTTTACTCTATTAATCCGCCAATCCATGAGCATGGGAGATCTTTCTATCTTCCTAGATCTTTGATTCCTTTCTTCAGAGACTTGAAGTTCTTGTCATATAAATCTTTCACTTGCTTAGTTAGAGTCACACCAAGGTATTATTTGTTACTATCGTGAAGGGTGTGGTTTCCCTAATTTCTTTTTCCTTTGTGTAGAGGAAGGCCACTGATTTGTTTGACTTAATTTTATATCCAGCTACTTTGCCAAAGTTTTTTTTATTAACTAATATCTTTTAAAATTTCACTACCTCTCTGATGTCCCTTGTCTGTGAGTATGAGTGTTTGTGAATCTTACACCTGTGTGTAGTTGTATACATCTGTGTACCAGCATGTGGAGTTCAGAGGTCACTATCAGCTATCTTCCCACATTGATCTCAACATTATTATTATTATTATTATTATTATTATTATTATTATTATTATGAGGAGATCGAATGTGGATCCCCTGGTTTCAGCCACACTGGTTGAACAGCAATAGTTCCTGCTGTCACCAGGCTGGACTCCCTGGGGAATGCTGACATTCTAGCTTTTATTTGGACTAGAGATCCAAACTCAGAACCCCAATGTTTGCACAGCAAGTACTTTACCCTCATTCCATCCCCTCTGTTTGACTACTTCAAATACAACTTCTTCCACTGAAGGTGTAGCAATAATGACTTTCTGTCCACTTTCTATCACAGAGTTCTCATGAGGCTTGTACATACAGAACATGGAAATTCGCTAAGAAATGTAAATATCTGGAAATACCATGCATTTTGTCTCACCTTCCTTTGCCTGTTAAACAATTCTGAAAGCCACCCACAAGAGATCTGAGATTGGCTGCTAGGCTTATTTGATTCTTTTACACTTTTTTAAGAGTTTGGCAATTTTTAGTCATGATACTTATATTGGACTAAGAATATGAAGAGAAGATATTGAAATAGTGCTAAAATAAAAACTTTGCAACAAATCTTGCTGGTTATCCATGACATTTTACAGTTCCCTGCTCTGCATATCATGAAAGGAGGTAATATACATTGAAGAGTTGTAAAGTGACTCAATCAATATTAAAACTATGACAGCCATATTTCTCATTTCGGCATAGGTAATACATGTTAATGATGCAATTGCATCAAGAAGAAAGAAGTTGTCCTCTTGCTGGTGATAATGCAGTAGAATAAGTGACCAGAGCTGATCAGCTAAAATAACCACAGCAAGTATCTACTGCATAAGTAAGCTCTAAGGCTGTCACAGACTAAATTGGAACAAGTTCGATTTCACGGTAAAATTTCAAAACATGAGTACACTTTCAGTTTTAAATGAGGAAATTCATTAATTTGAGCAATATAATAAACTCTTATATTTATAAACATTCCTAAACTAAATATAAATGTATAAAATAGAGGGTGAACTGTCATTTAGCACATTGTTTCTTCTATTTGGTTACACCTCCTTTAGAATTGCACACTTTTCATAAATTAGTGAACCTATAGTTTCTCTCCTTGTCTCTTAAAGAATATATCCGCACCTCATGCTGCTAATAACTCCACATGTTTGACTTTACTCTTAGAAGAGTTGAGATAGTCATTTTGATGAAATTAAAACCATATTTTTAGTTTAATCAGCATCTAGTGATATGTCTAGCACACTCTTTTTCATCAACTTTCTGTGTTTGAAGGTCTGTTAATAAATCTCTTTCTATGTTATGTAGAGTTTTAAAGCAACTACAAATCTTAAAGGCCATGCTCTTACTCAGTTTTAGAAAATATCTATCATGAGACCAAGGCAATTAGAAACATTTACCGGCAACCCCACACTTTGAAGCACTTAGTAAGCTTGAAGCATAGAGTAAGAAAGAGAAGGAGCATTTCCAAGATAATGTTCTGAGAATTCTGGAGAAGAATTATGTACATTTGCCTAAGGGGCTATAGTAACAGTGGTCCAAAAGATAGATTGTAGTACCATATAGCTTCAGGTAGAAGGTATTATGGGGATGTATGGAATAGAGTAAATAGTTTTCAAAGATAAATTGAGGTCATTAGGAACTTCTAATTTTTTTTCAGAGAAACACAGTGAGTAAATTGAGGCTAGCTCTTTTAACATACCAATCCTACATGGACAAAAAGAGGTCCCCACTAAAGTTCACATGAATGTGAAAAGTGCAAATTTGTTGACACAGAGATTTAGTAACAAAAGTTCCTCTTACTCGAATGAGCTCTTCTGAGTTTTGTGCTTCAACATAAATCAAAAGGGGGCACAAACATTAAAACAACCAAACACTCTTTCATTGTTTTGTTTAGAACTGAAATATTACTTTTATTCATATACCATTGATCGGTAGGCCCTGTCATTTATCCAATAGTAGCTCTCTTCTTTGTGAGATAATGCAGCATGAATAAGAACTAACTACACTTTTCAGATGCAAAGGGAAAGTATATATGGGAGTGGTGGAAGAATATGTATAGGAAAAATGATTATCTCTAAAATTCATTATACTCAGTAAAGGTACGTAAAGCAACATTAGCAAGAGTGATGAAGACCAATAGATACTTTTGCAAAGTGAAAATAAGAAGGGTCTACTTAATATTATATCAACTGTACAAATTGAGGCAAAATATACTGCATTAGGTAATAATTTGGGATAAATATATACTTCAAAATATTAAAATATGCACCATAAGGATACATACTAAATTTCTGTAATGATTTTCTTTGGAGAAAAAGTAAAGGCGCAGAACTATGGAAATACATAAAATAAAAGCCAACTTTGCCCATAACATATTATCTCATTTACTGTAAGATATTAATGGCCTGCAGAAATGGCTCAGAAGTTAGCAGACTGAGCCATTCTTCCAGAGGACTTGAGTTTAATTCCCAGCACCTAAGCCAGGAGGCACGTTTTTAAAAATCAAATAAATCTTTAGAGATTAAAATAAAAAGAGTACAGCAGATATTACTTTCTTTTTCATTTGAGATAGAGAGTATAAATTTGTTGAAGGAAGTTAATGTTTCCCAAATGACAGAAGGCAGAACACGTGTACAATGAGCTTAGTTGATTTCCTAGAAAGGAGGAACTCAAGGCTCATACTTCGGGCAGTTTTATAATAAAACAGTTGTATTATTCAGCAGTTTTCACACTATGACTGGATAGTGTATTGTACACTCTTTTGTGAACTGAAAATCTCCACACTGATCTACTGAGTGTAATTTGTGGTGGAAAGAGAGAGTTACCAGTTGGGAAAGGATAGGGTGCTTCAGTTTAATGCATTTGTATTCTTCTCCAATCTATCTCCCAGAAGATTCAGAGAGCAAAAACAACCCATATGGTTCCCAGGAATACACACTAGAAAACAACTTTAGAAGGCAGTCTACAAAGGTGGCAGAATCCTGCAACTACTTCATTTTCTACTTTCATTTATTTACTTACTGGAGGTGAAGGACAACTGATTGGAATCAATTCTCCTCTTTTAAGCATATGGAGTCCAAGGTTCAAATTTAGATAATCAAGCTTGGCAGCAAGTGGTTTTATCCACTGAGCCATGTTGCCATCCCTAGTCTTTTTCTGAATAGACTAAATGCCAACTAATTTATCTTTCCTTCTGTTCATATTACTCAATCACGGTCCATAAAACAACAAATTTGACTTGAGAGACTATTGATAGTTTATAAGGGTCTGTTATTCCCTCCTAGAACTCGCTTGCTTTTCCCTTTGTAGCTAGAGCAATCTGGTTTGGTGGAAAAATGGCGCATCCGTCTGCCTTTTGAGATTAAAGAAAATGATGACAAAAGACATATGCTTGTGCCAGTTTTGATAAAGGCAGAAAACACAATATGTAAAGAAGATATATCACAAGGATGCATGATGACAGACAGGCTGGGGCCTGCTGGCCTACCCAAGTGTGTCTTGACCACATCAAACATGATTCATCACTGGATCCAAGTTTCCTACCACTTGTACAATAGCTCTGTCTCTGGATACTCATTTTCTCATACAAGGAAGGATCAGATATTCTTATATTTAATGAGTAGAGCAGCCCAGTGCGGAGATTTTCAGTTCACAAA
>JADRCC010116501.1:0-12536 GCA_019843855.1 Hylomyscus alleni
CTTAGGTTTGGTCTTCTCATTGTGCCCTGGATTTCCTGGATGTTTTGAGTTAGGGGCTTTTTGCATTTTGTGTTTTCTTTGCCTGTTGTGTCAATGTTTTCTATGGTATCTTCTGCCCCTGAGATTCTCTCTTCTGTCTCTTGTATTCTGTTGGTGATGCTTGCATCTATGGCTCCTGACTTCTTTCTTAGCCTTTCTATCTCCAGAGTTGTCTCTCTTTGTGATTCCTTTATTGTTTCTATTTACTTTTTAAGATCCTGTATGGTTTTGTTCAATTCCTTTACCTGTTTGTGTTTTCCTGTAATTCTTTAAGGGATTTTTGAGTTTCCTCTTTATGGGCTTCTACCTGTCTACCTGTGTTTACCAGTATTTCTTTTTTGTTTGTTTGTTTTGTTTTGTTTTATTTTATGGATTCATTTTTTATTAGATATTATCTTTATTTACATGTCATATGATTTTTCCTTTTCCAGTTTCCCCTCCCACCCAAAAAAAAAAAACAAAGACAAACCCCTTTTCCCTCCCCCTCCCCCTGCTTGCCACCCCACCCTGTCCTCTCCAGATTACTGGCCCTGGTATTCCCCTACACTGGGGCAAAGAATCTTCTCCTCCCGTTGATGACTGACTTGGCCTTCCTGACTGACTTGGCCTTCCTTTACTATACACGTGCTGCCAGAGCCATCAGTCCCATGTGTACTCCTTGGTTGGTGGTTTAGTCCCTGGAGCTCTGAGGGTACTAGTTAATTCATATTGTTATTTGTCCTAAGGGGCTGCAAACCCTTTAGCTCCTTCAGTTCTTTCTCTAACTCCTTCATTGGCGAGCCTGTACTCAGTCCAATGGATGGCTGTGAGCCTCTACTTCTGTATTAGTTGGGTACTGTCAGAGCCTCTCCAGAGACAGCTATATCAGGCTGGAGTGCCCTTCCTTCAGTATGTGTTCCATAGTTAGTCTCTGCAACTCCTTCCATGGGTATTTTGTTCCCCCTTTTAAGAAGGACTGAAGTTTCCACATTTTTGGTCTTCCTTCTTCTTGAGTTTCTTGTTGTTTGTGGATTGTACTTCGAGTATTCCAAACTAATAACCACTTATCAAAGAGTGCATACGATGTGTGTTCTTTTGTGATTGGGTTACCTTACTCAGGATGATATTCTCCAGATTCATTCATTTCCCTAAGAATTTCATAAATTCATGTTTTTAATAGCTGAGTAGTACTCCATTGTGTAGATGTACTATTTCTTAATGTATTTCTTTAAGAGAGTTATTTATGTCCTTCTGAAAGTCCTCTAGCATCATCATGAGATGTAATTTTAAATCATTGTCTTGCTTTTCTGATTTGCTGGGGTAACCATAATTTAATGTGGTGGGAGAACTGGGTTTTGATGATGCCAAGTAGCCTTTGATTTATGATCTTGCACTTGCCTTTTGCCATCTGGTTATCTCTGGTGTTAGCTGGTCTTGCTGTCTCTGATTGTGGCTTGTCCCTCTTGCAAGCCTGTATGTTAGTACTCCTCAGATACCAGTTCTCTCCTGGAGGAATTTGGGTATGGAGAGCTGTTTTACAAGGTCAGCTCTGGGGTTCAGATAGAGACCAGAAGGATCCTATCACCAGCTGATCCTTGGTTCTGTGAGGGTCCCTCTTGGGCCAGGAATTTGAAGAGAAGTTGTGGTCTTACCCCTGCTCACAGGTATGTAGGCACTCCTGGAAGACCAGCTCTCTCCTGGTGGTATTTGTGTATGTAACTCAGTGTCACAATATCAACTGTGGGTGCAAACGGGAAACTGAAAGACTCCTGTCCTAGGCAGCTCTTTTCCTTCTGTCCTGAGAGTTCTGGTTGGGTTCCTCTGAGCTGCAGTCATGGTCATCTCTGTGCTCACAGGTCTGTCCACACTCCTGGAAGCCCAGCAATATTTGGGTATGGAGGGCTCCTGTCCCAGGCTGTCCCCCAGTTCCTGTGTCCTGAGGGTTCCGGGCAGGTTTATCTGAGCAGCAGTGGTGGTCATACCATATCATTTCTTTATATTTTCTTTCAAACAATCAGGTTTTCTTTTATCTACTCATATAACAGAAATGATGAATTTCCAAATCAAAATATTTTATATTATATTAATCTAAAATGTTAGTTGAAAAGGAATAACACACATATTCCTTTAAACAGATAATTGAATTTATTTTCCATAAAATACATCAGAGTTATCAATAATTAAATTATACAGTAGTTTTCCTTCAGAACAAGGTAGTTTTATTTATCTCATGTAAACAATAAATATTTCACAACAATGTAATATCATTGACATGTTTGTAAATTTATGAAATTTCTAACAAATAATGATTATAATCACAGAGATTATAATGAAAATATGCAAACCCTAAAAACCGATTATTTAACTATTGCATGTTTAAATAGTGCTTTTAAAATCTATGTTTGTTAAATAAAACTCTTGTAGCAGAAAATCATTTTCTGTTTTCTATTAACAACATGACAGAAAGGTAAATTCAGTATGCCTTCATAATAATTCTTAGGAACTCACAGATGAACACATTTAATGATTAAAGTACTAAACCACAAAATATCAAACAAGTAGTAATAATGTTAAAGATAAGATTGAAACTATGAGAGAAAAGCTAATGTATACTAATTTTCTATATAGTAATTAAATGTACCTATACTTTATATTATATATGAGTTGACTAATGCCATTTTTAGACATAAGGAAACTGATTTGATTTGTCCTTCCAATATTTATATATTGGAATTTTCACTATAAGATTATACTTTCATGGAAGTGATCATAAAAAAAGTTGTACCATCGAGAATGATATTTCCTTATATTTTTTTAAAAAAAAATTAATGGCAGCCAGGCGGTAGTGGCACACGCCTTTAATCCCAGCACTTGGGAGGCAGAGGTGGGAGGATTTCTGAGTTCGAGGCCAGCCGGGTCTACAGAGTGAGCTCCAGGACAGCCATGGATACACAGAGAAACCCTGTCGCAGAAAACAACAACAACAACAACAAAAAAAACAACAACAAAATTAATGGCTAGAAAAATGAAATTTTATTATTAAAAAGAAAGGCCCAGAAGAACTCTGATTGGAATCAGAGGCAGGATCATAAATAGATTGAGTTTCTTTAAATCTGAGTTTTACCCTACTATCATCTGATTATCATCCCTGTAGAGCTATGTGAAATTAATCTGTGTTTTTTACACATCACTTAATTTTAAGTATGGTTTTATATCAAGAATAATGGATTATCTAGAAATTAAAGTTAGTTTGTCTGTTACAATTGAGTGCATTAGTGGTTGGAAGTGGTACTGCAAGCAAATAAATCTCTTAGACAGCATATATTTTAAAATTAATGTCTTATAAGAACAAGTTCACTACCATTAATGTATAAAAGTTATGAAACAGTGCCACATCCATATGGGACAGCATATCACTGGCCAAGCTTACCACCACACAGAAAAGCAATTATAATTAGATATTGTTTAACTTTTTAATACTCAATTCTCAATCAAGTACTCAGGTTCAACATCTTAGTGATCTGGCATAATTTCATTTAAGTCTGGCTGGCTGCAGTATTCTTTGAAGCATCAAGGAAATGTTTAGTCTCAGTTAAAATGGACTTCAGTAACTTAGTTGCATTGATGTAGGAGAAGTGAAGAAACATAACACAACATACCAATTATCTAGCCACATTTTGTCTGTGACATTCAAAATCGATTTGCTGTAACTTAAAATAGTAAACATCATTTAGCTTAACTTACTTAACATTATTAAATTGTAGGTGTTGATTCTATCCATAGTATAGATTCATTAAAATATACTGCTGTGTTCTATCAAGTTGAAATAATGTAATGGTCTCTCTATGATACAAGTTGTGATTATAACTTGCCATAAAATTTATGCTTGTATTATATTTCTAGAAAAAAAATACTATAATTTCCTTGTGTTCCTTTCCTGTGACCTTATATTTCTTTTCTTTTCTCTACATGGTCAAAGTATTTTAGGGTAGTGGGTCTGAATCTTATTTCATGATTCTTCTAGTCCATATCCCATGCTCCATCCCTTAAGATGGATTCATTGCTAACATGAATTCCATGTTTTGGAATTCTTTCAAAAATAGGAATTAATATACATTATACATACTTGTTTTATGTTCTATTTTTTGAAAGATCATCTTCAACTTTTAAGGTGCTGGCCAGAAATGTTTTTTTCTCAAAATACATGACAAGACAGTAAGGTTGCCTACTTTCAGAAGCTTCATCTCTTGACTCTGGTGTAAAAGAAATGTTAGCATCTGTCACGACTCTAACTAAACTGATCTAAAGTTTATAAGAAAGATGGCTCTCACTGTGAAGATTCTTCAATTGTATTGCAGAGTGCTGCAACACTTTAAGAAAAGCAAAGGCTCTAAAGAATTGTTTAAAGAAGGTTTCTTGATGTCTAGTAAGATGTGGACTCACACAATAGATATCACTTGACCCAAGTAATGTATAATGACTGCTGATCTCTTGGTTCAAACATAATGGAGAGAAAAGAGCGGGTCATAGGGCAGTAACTCAAAGTTGCATATTGTATTGTACCCAGTGAGATATTTACATCAATTATAAAATTATTAAATCTCCTCTACCATAATGATCTTGATGCAGTCAGAAAGGTGAGACTGGAGGTAAAGACATCATTGTGCAAACACTAAGGTAAGATTAAAAAGAAGTGATGTTACAAAACAAAATTATTTCTCAAGCACATTATACTGAGTCTATCAATATATTACTGGTAAAAAAAAACACAGGAAAAAGTGTAGTTAAGCTAATGCCTTTTATACTGTTGAAAATGTTTGCAACTATGGAAAAAACTAATGTGTCTGAATGAAACTTTGTTTTCAGAAAACTAAAAATGAAGTCATCAAAGGATAACTGAGAAGAAATACAATAATTCTTACATCAGAAATATAATATAATTGCTTTATTGTTGGAAAACTTTTGTTTACCAGCAACAATCTTTCCCCTTTCTACCTTACACTCTTTCTGCTAATGCTGATATGTATAGATGATGTGCTCAAATAGTATCTGCCAAAGTTTAGGCAGAGACAGAGGAGGGTATAATTTGCCTCCTTCCTTCCTGTCAGGCTACATCCTTTCAGCTGTCCATCTTAAGAAAAGTGCACTATTCCTCTCTGAAGTTTCAGTTCCCCTCTGTCTGCTTTTATATTTTGAAAAACATTCTACCCTTCTGTCTATCTGGGCTTAGTGCTCTTGAGAGCTTAGGAATTTATATTTCAGGATACCTTCTCTATCCTACAATTTTTATCCGTTTATAAAAAGAATCCTTAAAGAATCTTCATTTGACTACACCGTGTATTTCCTACTAGGATACTTACTGTTGCAAAATTCAAGATTTTCTCCATGACTGGGATAAATATTTATTCTGTATCTACTTTATGTAAGCTTTCTCCTCTATATTGGAATGAAGCCTGGAATTAAATATAATTCCTCTTCCTACAGAATTTGTAGCCTAGGAAAGCATAGCACAGAATATACAGAATGAAGCTCTGGCAATTTGACCCTTTTCTATTTAAGGGACCTGTCAAATTATAGTATATAAATTTAAAATATAATAAGAGAGGGAACTATTTTTAGACACACATGTCCAAACAGTTTCTGAAAGAAAGAATAAGATGGCTTCTCAAATCAAATTGTCCTATACTACAAGGATCACAGCACAGCAATAAGGTTAGTGGTAGTAATAACACACACCCAAATATCTCAGAGCCAGCACTGTGCCACCTCACAATATATTGTGATCTTGTCTTGGGATATTTCAACTCAAAATCCAGTGATTTTAAGAAGAAAAGTCTACCTCAGCATAGATAAAATTCTCACAAATTTTAAGCTGTTACAATACTAACCCCAAAGACTTGATACTGAATACTTCATAATAAATTTTGAAGTCTCAAAAGAACAAAACCCCTACAGTCTAAAATAACCCCAAAGACAAACTAAAATGACTAAAATCCAGAATGCTTAAATCCTGAAAACTGTATCCTTCCTTAAAAATAAAATTACACAGAAGAATTAAGGAGTATTACTGAGTTTGTAGTTTTATGTGGAATATTTAAATCATGTTAGGTGGAGTGAATGCTTGGAAATTTTCTAAAGCATAGGTTGAAATCTTATATGTTTATGTAAATTTTAAGATTGCTTTACTTTTCTATGAGAAATATCACTAGAAGTTTTCAATGAGAGAACATTTGGGATATGATGTCATTATGAAGCCCTTGCTAGTTTGGAACTTTCTATGTAGACCAGGCTGGCTTCAAACTTGTAAACCTGCTGTCTGTGCTTCCCAAATGCTACAATTATAGCCCAAGCCACCATGCTCATAAAGTGTATCATTATAATTTTGATGGTGATTTCACTGAATCTATAGAATGCTTTGGTTAATATGTCAAATGCTACAATATTAATTTCAATAATTAAACATGAGATGACTTTCTCCATTCCAATGTCTTTAGCACTAAAGGAATATATAAGGAATCACTTAAAATATAGTCAATAAATTTTTTAGTAGGACTCTGAAAATAATAGCCACAACTAATGAACATGATCTTGTGAAATTAAAATAGGCAAACATCTTTTAGAACTAGAGTATGTTTTGCCACATATTCATTCAATCTGAGAGAAATATCCAGAATATGTAAAGATTTGAAAAACATCAATAAAAGAACCAAATAAGCTGATCAATAAATAGGTACATGAACTTGACATAATTCAAATGAAATGCAAATGGCCAATAAAACTACAAAAATGACTGATCAGATGGCTTGGCTAGTAAAACAATTTGTAGCTAATCTTGAGGAGCTAAGTTTGATATCCAGGATCTACATTGTAGAAAGATATAACTGACTCCTGAAGTCCCTCCCCAGCACACATGTATACACAGACACAGGCACATGAATACACACTAAGTAGAATGTAATAAAATATTTTTAAAAGAAAAAACAAACAGAAATGTTTATTATTCTTAATATTCAAAAATAAACAAATCCAAATGACATTGAGATCCCATCCTAACTAATCACAATATATATCATTTAAAATCTATAAATAATTTTGAGAATTGCTGATGAGGGTTAGGGCAGGGAGAAGCCAGTATAGACTTTGGGTAGGAATGTAAATTAGCCTATCATTATGTAAATCAACATGGACTTACCTCAATAAAAACAACAAAAAAGAGCCATATAATTCTTCTATACCACTCAAGAATATTCCTGAAGAAATTATGAAGAAATTAAAGTCTTTGTAATATCATAATACTGTATATCTGTATTTACTCCAACTGTGTTCACAAGAGTCAAGCAATAGAACCAACATATATGCCAATCAATAGACTAATGGATAATTAAAATAACTGTATATGTATAGAAAGAAATATTTACTTAAGAAAAACAAAATTATGCAATTTTTAGTTTAATTGATGGAACTGTATTTTTCATGTTAAATGATATGAGACCATTTTATAAATATAATTAACTCATGTTTTCTCTAATATGTGAATTTAGAAATAATAATGAAAACTAGATGCAACAGTACATCCTCTTCATCCCAGCACCCAGCATCCTCTTCATTCCAGTCAGAAACACAGAGACCTCTGCGAGTTTGAGGCCTCCCATGTCTATACGGAGTGTTCCAGGAGAGCTAGAGTTACATAGTGAGACCCTGCTTTTCAAATAAAACAGTATATGAAGAATCTATCTGAGAATATAGAGTAAACCAGTAGAAGGGAGAGAAGTCAATAATATGGAGGATAAGGCAAAAAAAGTGCAATCACTCTTCTTATATACTATATAAAAAATGTCATCATAGCACCTAAATTCTTGCTCAATTCATATACATTAACAAAAATTAAGATAGAACCACCATATGATACACCAATTGTGCATTTGAGGGTATAAGCAATGAGAATGAAACAAGTACCTAGAAGTGAAATTTCTTCTACCATGCTATTGCAGCACTAATCATACATACCATGAAACCTAAGTGTTCATTGTGAGATAAAATCTGGTGGAACAAAGGGAGGGAAAGGGAGACTAAAAATAATATATAGCCTGTCATTTGTAATACTATAGTTTAATGTGGAGATATTATGTTAAGAGACAGACACAGAAAGACAAACAATATGTTGTAAAAAGAATTTTAATCCAGCAACATAGCTACTCTGTCAAGGGATCACATCAAAAGAGATGGTCTGAATGATCCAGCGGGATTACAAACACATCTTTGGTACACATCTTTAATGTAAAATCAGCTTGTAGAAGGAAGCAACCATGTTTGAAAACGATGGACAAACAAACTGATGAATCAGATGATGATTTGACAGAATGAATAAGAAATTAGATATGCCCAACTTTCATTAGAACAGCACAGAAAAGAGGAGCTATTTAAGAGCAGTACAGAGGCAGTCAGTTGAGAGTTTAGTCCAGTGAGAACAGCTTAGTGGAGCTGCATTTATCTTCGAGTTTTGTGCTGTTTAGGAAAGGTCAGCAGACACAGTTGAAGGCAGAGAATAAGAAAGAAATTTAGAACAAATTGCAAGACTTTGTTTGAGCTCAAGTCGAACAATTGAACAATTCAGTGAGACACTAAGAGAAGCCAGACTGAGTCAGTTAGCTTGAAGAAGAGTATGAATCTGAATTCCTGAGTTGAACCATTCATTCAGAGAATGAATGAATTCATTCAGAAGAAACTAAAAAACATGAGCTTATTCAGCAGTAAACCCCCAAGATGACAATTACATCTGTTGAATGAAAGTTATTTTTAAACTGTATAATATCACTTACATGCAAAATCTAAATAATTAAACAGAAACAAGCCAAATAGAATTAGTTTCTCAGGAGTGGGTTATGTGGAAAATTTTCTCAGTGTTAGTTTTAAACTTCAAAATGAAAATGAAGTAGTTTGGAGTTTTTAACATATACCATAGGTAGTGACTGCTTTAAAATTCTGAATCATGTACTTGTAATTTGATTTAAGTAGAAATATACAAATATATGAAAGAAGTAACAGGGAAGAACAAAGTCAAGAATTTAAAGGAGATCAGGAAGAATTATATGAGAGGGTTTGGAGGGAAGAAAGGGAAGGGAGAGATGTCATTATAGTATAATCATAAAAGTAATAATTTAAACAGTAGATCTGCAGTTTCATTGCTACATATATAAATACAAAATGCCAACAATATGTTAAATGTATTAATTATATTACAGACATAACATCAAAATGTATATCAACTTACAAAATGACATGCCATGAATTATCCTTTAGTAGAACAATGTCTCAGCTGTTTCATTTTATATCCTTTCAGTGCACCTAAAATATTTAAATGATATAAATAAAAACTAAAGCTTTAATATTTTTCTCAGTGGTTTATTAGTGTTTCCATATTGTCACATTCTTTTTGAAGTTATAAATAGAACCCTCAAAACTGAAATGTTAGAGACTTGGGCTCTGTTACTTGACTTGTTAAATAATCCTCAGCCACTTAGATAAACCCTCTTCATACAGCAAATGACACCATTTCCTTGTATTATGAACTCAAGACATCAGAACTGTGGGTGCTTTATGGCATGTCAGAATTACTGTACCTCTGACTTTATATTATGTGTCTTCAACTCAAGTTAAGAAAAATGTTTCTTTAACTTGTCACAGCATTTCCCAGAGTTTGACAATATATACAAACCAGCAAGGCACAAGTACACATGGCTAAACAAAAGGTACTCAAGAACATTTGTCTCTATCAGTGTATCTGAGTTGCTATGATAGATATATCTCTAGTCATAAAAATTATAAAAATGAAATTTTATTTGTTTTCATATAACTGTATAAAATAGTTCATAAATTATTATAGAATCATGTAGAAGTTACTGTGAATTCTAATTTTTAAGGATTTAATACAAAGGATGATATTCTTTCTTGGTAATCCAATCTCAAGTGGTAATCCATAAAAATATGATTGTACTAGGAACACAAAATGGACTCAGTTGTTACATTTTTCTGTATGTATTTGTTCCTTTATTTTACTTTTTGTATATATTTACTCATTCTCCCTCCATCAGCAACCACTGTATGCCAGTATTTCCTCATCAAGGATGGGGCCATATGAAATCTCTCCCATCTCTATCAGCACTCTTACTGGTGTTGCTATTATATAGGTCTTGCTTAGATATATCATAATATGTTTGAGATCTCATGGATGCACCATTCCTACCATGCCTATAAGGTGCTAACTGCAGAGATCCTGGCCCTCTGGCTCTCTCAATCTTCCCATTTCCTGTTCTCCAATGTTTCTTGAACCTTCTATATTGGGTTTGTGTATTAATTGTAGAGGGACACTTCCACCATACAGTAATTTATATCCTGAATTTAGACATGTTGTGTATCTCTGAAGGTAGCCTTTAACCTATTATAAAAATGACTTCTTTGATGAGGGATGAAAGCTGTACTTATCCATGCATATAAGGATGAGTTTTCAAAATATAGTTAGAAGTTTCTCTAGTAGGGTCTGTGACCTTGCTAAGAATAGGAAGTTGGTTGGATTTACAGTGCTACCCAAAAGTTCCTTCCTGCTGAGCAGGACATAAGTCCAATTAGACAACTGTGTCTAGTAACCAAGATAAAACTGTCACTTTTGCCCCATTTAGGATATCTTACAGAGCCATTCATTATTGTGGATCAAAGACTTCACAGGTGAGTGGCACTACTGTTTATTTGTCTCCTTTAGCAGCTTTCATTGCTTCTTCCAAAACTATGAAATCTAGACATAAATTCCCCCAGTATCAGTATCTTCAGAAACGGGATCTTAACTTCAAGTTCTGACAGACAACCAAGGAAAATAGCAATAACCTATTTTTGGTGTTTCCTGAACTACCCTGACCAACAATTTGAGGGAAGGTTTCCCTTGCCTGGTATAGATACATTTGTTCTTCCCATAAGCATTGCCACCCTACACAGAATAGCAACATTTAACTAGTTATGTATGTATGTATGTATGTATGTATGTATGTATACACATATATGTGTATGTATGTAGACACATACCTATGTATGATATTTTAATGTCTTTTTAAAGTGATATTATCAAATAATATTTCTCTGTAGATTTTCAAACATCTCCCCTCCTTCCAAGTTAAAAATCTCCCCTAATTTTCTCCTTTCCCGCTTTAAATTATTAATTAAATTGCTATTCAAAATTCATGACAGTAGAAGTAACATTTGGATTCTTTATCATTGGGAGCTATATGTGCTTATCCATTCTAGTCTTAAATATTTTCAAGGATTTATTTTTGTCCTTGTCAGGATTACTGGTGTTATAATGAAACAACATTATCAAAAGCAACATGGGGATAAAAGTTGGTGGCTTACACCTCTGTTTCATTATTAATCACTGAGGGAAGTCAAACAGGGCAGAAACCTCAAGGCAGGAACTGATTCAGAGTTAATGAAGGCCTACAGCCTGATCTCATGGAGATATTTTCTTAATTGAAGTTCCCTAGGCTCAGACTGCTTTTACTTGAGTCAAATTGGTATAAAATTGGTCAACACAGTTAAATTCACACAATAGTCCTTCATGGCTATATTTTAAGATACAAGGGACTGACTTGTTTACCACATTTATGTACTGAATCTATTGTTCTTTGTTACATAGAATGAGCATTTGGGATACAAAGGGTTTATCTTAGAAAAAGACAGTTAAATGTTCATTAAACTAAACTAATAAGGAAAATAAAAGTTATATTCTCTGAAAAGGATGATTTAGTGACTTGGAAATTTTAATTATTGTTATATTATTAAATGGAAAATCATTAAACATTGGTATCATCTGAACTGATTAGTGAGTAGCATTACAATTTCAGATTAATAAAGCTATGATAAATAACTTTGCCTCTCTGGAAAATTAAGAAGATAGAAATTGTAATGCAAGATAAATAGGTCTCAATCAATTGACATTATAGTTTTCTATAACATACACCTTCAGTGTGAATGCATCTGTCTGTCTATTTTTCTCTCTCCTTAAATTTCTGTTCTCTCTTTTGTTCTTATCAACATATTTCCATTCATTCATTATAGGCTGTACCATTTTCATACTTAGAACACTTACCTGGTTTTAGTTTTCTGAAAATGAAATGCATTCATTTTTTCTTATCAAGAAAAAAAGACTAGCTCCCATAACAAATGTCATCAGTTAAAAAAATACTTCTTACTCATTACTGTTTCTGATAGTTACTTTATTGTTTCTGATAGTTACTCTACAGGACATGATGTTTTATAAATGCTATAGTAGAGTGAAAACCAATCACTAATACAAAATATAGTAAGTTATAACTAAGAAATATAGCCAGGTGGTGGTGGTACTTGTCTTTAATCCCAGCACTTGGGAGGCAGAGGCAGGCAGATTTCTGAGTTCAAGGCCAGTCTGGTCTACAGAGTGAGTTCCAGAACAGCCAGGGCTACAAAAAGTAGCCCTGTCTCAAAAAAAAAAAAAA
>JADRCC010116518.1:0-12486 GCA_019843855.1 Hylomyscus alleni
AAAAAAAAAAAAAGAATATAAAAAGATAGATTTAGATTTTTCAGCCCAGAAGATGTGGTTGAAATTTAGGGACTGTGAGTTAGGGGGAAAGTATGTGAAGAGAACTGGGGACAGGGGCATGGGGCTGGGGAGGTGGGGGGGATAGGAGTGAAATACAGTTCTTGGCAAGGAAAGAGAGACTTTGAGTAAAGACACTGTGGTCAGTTCTGTGAATTTGTGCCCTCCCCAATCAGCAGCATGTGCCTATTCATTGTGAAGCAGCAAAAGTGTGTTCTCATTGTCAAAGGTTTGTGACTAAACCTGAACTAAGCCTTGTGGCAACTGTATCCTGAGAAAGTTCATTCTTGTGTGAGCATGCCAGAATGAGGTTAGGTAAGCCTGGATGGTGCTATGAGGATGAACATGTACAATGTATAGAATATGGCAGGCAGTTCTAACACAATGGCAGCTACTGCTGTGTCTACACACAAAGGAGGTGTAGCAAAATATGGTCTAAAAGATTTTCAATAAATAGAATGTCAGTAAAAGAATGCTTTTTGTAACGAGAGCTTACAGGTCTAAAGCAAGTCAGTAAGTAAATTTTGCCACGAGTCAGGGAATATAAGCAACCCGGAAGCCTTAGGACATGTTGGTAGATTTCACAAACAAGCTATACTAAATTTATTTTAAAATGTCTTATTCAGTAATAAATCAACCATAGCACACTTTAACCTTTGAATGTATAAACTCTGTAGTCTTTAGAACTACTTAATTTAACATTCATTGTACAGTGATGCAAACTATTTTTTTATTTTTATCAGCTTTTTTCTGTTTTTAATTTAAACAAATTTTCTATTGATAAAATCCATTTGATATTTGGTCTCCTGTTTTTAAAGTGTTTATGGAGCTGGTTGAGCTTTGCAAATGGTTCTGTGAAATCTGTTACTGGGTGTTGCCTCTCCTCTCCAGCTATGTGTGTCCTGGCTGATAGGAATTTTCAGCTCTACTATACTCTTACAGGATCACTGTCATAGATGTAGGATAGCCTTGACTAAACCCTCACTGTGCTGACTGTCTGTGTTAATGTAGACCAGACTTGTCATGTTCATGTGACACATATCTGTATGACAGCTAAGCAATTATTTGCAACAATATATGAAACATTAAAAGTTAATGTTAGCTCCACTCATAGATAGCTTGATTTGTAACATATGAAACATTAAAAGTTAATGTTTAAAAGTTAAACATTAACATTAACATTAAAAGTTAATGTTTCATATGTTACAAATCAAGCTATCTATGAGTGGAGCGTACTTTACCACTGTGTAACTATGCTAATCCTGTGGAATTGGCTCATCTGTAATATCTTTTTTCTTAACGAAAGAGAAAAAAAAACAATGTTCCATGATCTTCTAGGCGGCAGGACAAAGCAGCTAAGATCTCTGATGTCAGCCTACCAAAGCTCAAATCACAGTTCTCTAATATATAACTAAGTATCCAGATTAAGCGACAGGGCTGAAATTATTCTTAATTGTGCAAAGACATTTCCAAAATTCACTTTTCAAACTAGAGTTACACTTTTGTTTTGTTTTGTTTTGTTTTTTGTTTTTTTTTTTAAAGACAGGGTTGCTCTGTATAGCCCTGGCTGTCCTGGAACTCACTCTGTAGACCAGTCTGGTCTCAAACTCAGAAATCTGCCTGCTTCTGCCTCCCAAGTGCTGGGATTAAAGGCGTGCGCCACCACTGCCTGGCCTAGAGTTACACTTCTAAGAGTAGCCTAGGATAGTATCCAGTCAGCACTCAGTGAGTGACATCACTGATAAGACCGCCAATGTGGTAACACGTCTTCCTGGTGTCTGTTACTTTTATATTTTATTATATAGAAAGTGCTTCAAGAAGTGGAAGGAAATCTTTCCATGCCAGATATACATCAGACTCAATTCAGTTTTTCTCTACATAATAGGTATTTATGATAAAAAATGAATTCCCAGTTTTTTCCATGTATTTTCTATTGAAAGATAATATATTTTTATGTTTTAAAATTTATCTTCATATGAGAATCAAACAGATTGATTTCAGAAAAAAAGGAATTAATTACCAGGCTTCAAAAGTTTCTGACAAGCTATTCCTTAGTTCACAGCTAGCAGGCTCACGTTTGCCTGTTGATTTGTTTGAAAGGACAAATGTTGATCAAACAAAAATCTCCTATCACTTTCTTACAAAAACTCAATAGATGTGCATATAAAAATGCCTCTGGTGCTGTAAGTGTTCAGTAATTTTCTAAATCAGTCAGGAACCTAGGATGTGTTTGGAAAGAATGTGAGGCAGTCCACAACAGTAACAGTAGCAAACCTCACAATACTGACCTTTTCTAGAGTCAAGTGGGTGCCAAGTGCCGGTGGCATACTTATGAGTGTGAAAACTGTTGTGTTTAGATAATTGACCTGAGAACAGTTTTGTTTCAAGGGTTCAGAAACTAAAATGCCTTTAATAGGTCGGGCACATGATGGCATGCGCCTTTAATCTCAGCACTTTAATCCTAGTTTCAAGCCAGCCTAGTCTGTAAAGTGAGTACGGAAACATCTAGGGTTACGCAGAGAGACCCAGTCCTGAGGGGGGCAAGCCTTTAATTAACGGGATTCCTCTTCATCCCAGGAGAAGAATGGCGCTAAAACAGATTTCCAGCAACAGATGCTTTGGCGGGCTCCAGAAAGTTTTTGAACATAGCAGGTAAGATATCTCTCATTCGGTTTTTATTATCTGCTTTGTTGTAGTTTTAAACAAGACCTTCGCTTATAAACCTGCTTTCTCTCCCCGACCCGCACTGTCTATCTGACAGTGCCACCAAACTTAACTGTTTCTGGATTGGGTGCTGGGAAATAAAGGAGAACCTATAGACTGTCTTCGAGTATTGGTTTGATAGTCTCCTAAAATTTTCTGGAAAACCAGCTGTGTTGTTATTGAAAATTCAGACAACAGCTTCCTTGTGAATCTTCTAATATAATAAAGAAACTTAGACTTGATTAAATTAGCAGCATAGACAGGCATATTTGCCTCCACTACCTCCTGAAATCTGACTAATATATCATTATGTAAATGCATTAAATACACACACGCCCACAAATGTGTTAAATACACACATACACACACACATGCATTCAACATACACACATACTTCAACATGTACATATCCTCCAAGAAGGAGATAAAGAAGCAGAGGACAGGAGCTGAGAACAATATTTTAGATGCAGATAGTCAGTCACATGCTATCTAACTTATTAGCAAAGCCTAGAAAACTAAATTCTAAACTGAAAAGTAACATATTTATATAAATTCCTAAGATGTACTGACAACACTGGAAAGATAAAAATGGAGCTGAGGGAGGACCAAGATGAGTAGTTAAAAGTTTATTTTGAAAATCCGAGAGTTCTCAGATGGTCTCAACATTCTGTATAGTGAGACAGCTGCTTTCCCAGCCCTGGCCAAAGACTGGAGGTTTACTAGCCATCAACTAGCCATCAAAGGTGGGTATCTTGTATTGGGGAATTCCAGACACCATGGGTGAAAGACGAAACAGTGCAAGGAGATACAAGAAGAATGGACACTGAAGTTTTCTCAGTGGCTTCCAACATTCTATGGGTTAGGCTGGTCTTTTCCGAAATTTGACCACTTAAGCAGAACTGGTGCTGTGATGGAGACCTTCTAATAAAATCGTCTGGCTAGTCCCCATTCAGCAGGGAAACTGATTAACAGACTCACCAGGCATACTGTTGTAAACCATACATTTAGTGTTTCACTGTGAAATACTAGTAGGTGACTAAAAAGCCTCTCGATATTTGAGTAAGGCCCCCATTTGAATGATGCATGCTTAGGGAGAGGGCATAAAGAAAAAAGCACTTGGGGAGTAGACTACAGAACATAGCTTCAGATGTCACAAACATCAGAGAATTACTGACCGCAATCCCTAGTGGTCAGAACTGTTAGAAATACTCAAGAACAAAGTACCCAGAAAGCAAAATTTCAGAACAGAGATGATAAAGCTCAATAGTATTTTCTAGAAAGTAGTATAAGGTAAAAAGAGTAAATAAGAAAACTAGACCAGTCAGAGAAACCCAACAGCTGTGTTAAAGAGTTTGAAAAATAAAGTTGTGTTGCTGCAAAGAATAAATAACTCTAGAGCTGGCAAGATGGCTCAGTGGGTAAAGGCCGTTGCCATCAATGCTCCTGACCTGAGTTCTTTGATTTCCACGTCTTACTCACTGTTCTGTTGCTGTGAGGACACACCAAGACCAAGGCAACTCTCAGATGAGAAAGCATTTCATTGGGAGCTTGCTCTTGGGAAGTTGAGTTCATTATCATCGTGCTGGGGAGCATGGCGCAGGCAGACATGGTGCTGGAGAAGTAGCCGAGAGGTCTATCCTTATCCGTCGACATGGGCTTTTGAAACCTCAAAGCTCACACCCCAGTGAAACATTTTCTTGACCAGATCACACCTTTTCATCCTTTCAATTAATGCCATTCCCCTGTGACTAAACTTCCAAATCTATGAGTCAGTGGGGGCCATTCATATTCCAGCACCACACCCCAGGACGTTCATATTCTAGCCACCACACCCCAGGACCGTGTGGTAGAAGGGACTAAAGGACTCCCACAAGCTACCTACCTTGAGTCCTACACATATACTATGGTGTGTACACAGTGCACACTAACACAGTAATAAATAAATGGGTGAAGGGTAATTCTAGATTCTTCAATGTGGTCAGATTGAAAAGGTTATCAAGCACCATGGGTGAGAGCACTAACAGTGCTCTGTAGTATCAGATCATTGGGAACAAAGGAAATTTCTAAACATTTGGAGGGAAAATGGATTGAGGTTTTGTGTTGTTGTTTTGTTTTTTGTTTTTCTGAAAATAAGGTTAGTTTATGAGCCATACCAGAATAAAGGACACCGTGGTGGTGCCTTAAATTCTGAAGGATGAGCCTGTGCCTGGCCACAAATTGCGTCGATAGAATGAAAACATTTTTCATATATTTCCCTTGTGTTCTTTTCTGGAAGCAGCTGGGCATCACGCTTCCCTAGAGGGAGGGACTTGACTGAGAGCTGAAGACTAGGGAACTGCAGACAGTTCTAGTTGCAGGCAAAGTAGCTCTGATAGAACATTGGTGAAGACAGAGGAAGGATGCGGAGCCCTTCAGTGCCCAGAAGTGAGCACAGTGCTGAACAAACAAGTTTTTGGAGTCCATTTTTTATAGGTGTTGCTTTATTGTGCCATATCTCATAGAAATAACGACTTTTAATAGAACTGCTACATTGAGAATTGCATTTACCATTTGGAATGTATGCAGCCTCAAAGCAGAGGGTCAGCCTGGGGTAGCTCAGTACACTAAACTAGCTTCATTCAGGCTGGGGGTAGCTCAGTACACTAAACTGGCTTCATTCAGGCTGGGGGTAGCTCAGTTCACTAAACTGGCTTCATTCAGGCTGAGGGTAGCTCAGTACACTAAACTGGCTTCATTCTTTTTTTAAGGAGCTAAGTATATATCTTAAATGTTGGTACTTCCTTTGAATGTTAAGTCACATCTTAAAAAAACCTTTACTGTATATTCTTCCTTTTTATAAAATGCTAAATTATTAATTTTGGTCCTGATTAATAAAAGACATTAATATTTTCTGTGATATTACAGTGTCGAGCTGAAATGTAAAATGAAATTTGCTGTCTACCTACCACCCCAGGCCGAGAGTGGAAAGTGCCCTGCACTTTACTGGCTCTCTGGTAAGTATTTTATTTTTGAATTTCATAAAGAAGTTCTACCTTACCTTTTATTGTGACCTACTTATATACTTTTTGAGTCGTTTATTGGAAACTTTGGGTGTGGCTGGAGAGACAGCTCAGTGGCTAAAAGCATGTACCGTTCTAGTAGAAGACTCAAGTTTGGCTTCTGGAATCCACATCAGGCAGCTTACAACTTGCTGTAGCTGCAGATCCAGGGATCGGACACCATTTGCTAGCTTCTGAGGGTACAGTTAACTGTACTCTATCACACATATGTACACCTAATTAAAAAGTAATAAAATAAATAGTGTTCTTAAATTTTAAAACACAATCATACTCCATTTTGTAACTTTATCTTGCGAATAACTTCAGACTTAGAGAACTGCATTTTTATTTCCTTTTCAATTAGACCAGGTAACTTAGCTGATAAAGGTTTGGAAATCTTATACATAATTTGTACCTGCCTAAGCATTTCTTGAGTTTTCAAAGACCTTAGCAGTCAAACAGAACAGTATTAGATGGAACTGGAACACAAAGATTCATGCATTAGAAACTACAGACAAGTAACTTCCTAGATGTGTCTGAATCCTGAACTCCATAGCACTTCCCTGCAGCAGTAAGGAGTCCAGAGAACACAGTGCTTCTTAACCACAGTTGATATTTCTAATCAGACTGTAGGACAGATGGTGAGAGCCAGGATGCTCAAGAGTAGTTCTGAGTTCCTGTGTTTACTTCTCTTTGGTAAAATACGAGCACATCTTTATCAGAAGCAAACATAAGGAGAGAGTTATAGCAGCTGTCACATGCTATTTTCCTTCTACAGAATTATTTCTTATGTTAACAAATCCTACCCAGGCATCTATCAAAGAGATTCCCCTAGTGCCGGTATGAAAAAGAAAATAAACAATTTAACAACAACAACAACAACGAAGAGCATTTCTGTCTTAGTTTCTTTCTTTCACTATGATAAAACAGAATGACTAGAGGAAACTCATAGAAAGAAGAGTTTATTTGGGCTTCCAGAGAGGCTGAGAGTCCGTTATGCCAGGGAAGCATGGCGGTCAGCAGCGTGGCCCAGTGGCAGAAGCAGGCGTCTCTGAGGTCACACCCTCAACTGAAAGCCTGAAGCAGAGAAATCAAACTGGAAGAGAATGGGTTTATGCTCTCAAAGCCTCTCCCTAGTGATATTATTCTTCTAGTATGTAGCTCTTAAACCTCCCCAGATGTGGGCGGGGGCTCTACACACACACCATGGCAAGCATAGTGTTGATCCAGGGGAAGCAAGAAGGAAATTCAGTTCAACGTGACCCTGTAGCCAGTGTTGGTTATAATTTCCAGAGTCTGACTTCGAGTAGTTTATTTGAGACATCTTTAACCACAGCACAGTGTGGTAGAAAAACTTCCTGGTGATAATTACCTCTCAATCCTTGCGTGCACAACAAAGCTTGAGGCATGACTGCATTGGAACTCTTCGTAAAGTGTGTGTGACATCTTCCATAAATATGGGTTCTATTGCTCGACTACATCTGACATCTTCCATAAATACAGGTTGTATAATTTGACTGAGAAAAACAAGCTTATGATAAGGGTCTGGGAGAAGATGTGGGTATGGTCTCAGCCACACAGATAGTGACAAGGTCACCAGGGTATTAACCAAATCTGCTCTCAGCCTTCTGGGTGGAAAACAGGTTAACATCTCGCTCATTGAGGAGACAGTCCTGTGTTAGTGTTCCTGGTTCCCCAGTAGTTATCTGTGAGCACAAAGACCTCCTTGCCTCCCATACCCAAACAGTGCCATCACCTGGGGACTAAGTGTTCAAATGCTTGAGCCTATTGCGGGGTGAGTTGGGGGTGGTATTCCTCATTCAAGCCACCATAAATTTTGATAAAATTTCTTAAAAGTGTGTTAGACATGCCAGCAGCGGAACCAATAAAATTAGGTGCTTGATCAGAAAACATGCTAATTGTAAAGATATCATAGAAATCATGTAATTCATAGAAGACACACTCAGAGAAGCTTGTCCAAGGTCACGTGTCCAGACCTATGCTTTTTCTGCTACTTATCCTTCGCTTAGAGACCCAGATCAGAATTGAAATCTAACAATGAATACCATCTAGGTGTTGTGAGTATAAATACAGTTTGTTTGTTTACATCAGATGACAGGATAGTTGCATTAGTAAGATGCTGAAAACAGATCTCAGGAATGAAGTCCTGATTTCTCAGATCCTCTCTATGTCCAAGGTACCATTCAAGGGACATTACATGTAGTCACATATGATCTGTCTGCTGATAAGGAAGAGGCCGTCAGTTCTATCTCTGGTTTTCAGATGAATAGGTGGAGGTGCAGTAAGGATCTTGTCTGAAGGCAATTCTGTAGGTGCTGAGAGCAGTCAGCTGTGAACTTTAATGTTACTGGTTATGAGTAGTCTTAACCTCTAGTCTGTTGTACCTAGTTCACTTTTGCCCACTTTCACATCAGGGTTAGGTACTTAATAACACTGAGCTAGCTGATCTTCTGTATAATAGAAAATTAAAGCTTGTAGAATACTCACAGTGTAGCTTAACATAACAACCTTCTCTCCTCTTCAGGTTTAACTTGCACAGAACAAAATTTCATATCAAAGTCTGGCTATCAGCAAGCTGCCTCAGAACACGGCCTCGTGGTCATTGCTCCCGATACCAGCCCCCGTAAGTATCTGTCCTGGATCGAAATGCCTTATAAACTGCTAAACCTTTACATCTAAGTTTTATAAGTAGAATGATACCCATTATACAATTCTTCTCAAGTTTCTGCTGTTATCTTTTGGCCATTCAAGCAGCATCAGGACTCTGAAATACCAGCCTGGGAATAGAGTGGGGAAACAGGATGAAATCACTCCAGAGAGATTCGGAGACATTATCACCTCAGGATAGTGACCTTTAACATTGCCGTCTGTCCCCTCAAGGTCATAGTGGTGAAGAGAATTAAGGAAGTGTAGGCAGTCGGGGAGACTTGCAGGGATAGCATCGGCACACAGCAGTGGGAAGTGAAGAGCACACGAGCCACTTGTAACAGAGTAAGGCCGAGGGGAAGTTAAGCCAGAGCAGCTTACCTTGGCCCCTGGATTCTCTGGTTGGAAGGCCATTCCCTTTTACCTCATTGGCCATTCAAGGTTAAAGGACACAGAAAGTTGAATCCTATTATGTATCTCAGAAAGCAGAAGGAAATTCAGTGTTTTGTGAACGTTCCATTGTGTGTGGGCTCACACGTTCAGCTGACAGCATGTGCAGTGAGGTTATTTCACTATGGAGCCTAGGCTCATAGGCTGACTAATGAGTCCCCTGTCTCAGCCTCCCAAGTGCTGACATTATAGGTGGGTGCCCCGGTACCCAGCTAAAGCCAGCATACAAACATGGGGACTAACTGTGGAGTAGGGGAAGTCTAACCTCTTCCTTGCCAGGCGGCTGCAACATCAAAGGAGAAGATGATAGCTGGGACTTCGGCACTGGTGCTGGGTTTTACGTGAATGCCACTGAAGATCCTTGGAAGACTAACTACAGAATGTACTCTTACATAACAGAGGAGGTAATCGAGTTTGTCTTATAATGATTAACTGATGGCCACTGAAAGTTTGGTTTTACGTACAAAGCCCTTCCAAACCTGAGAATTTTAAAATAGGAGTGGCACTGGAAACACAATTTTAATTTAGGGAAAATTCCAAGATTTCCTAATATTATAATTCCTGCAGTTTAGGTTAACAGTAAGTTCAAGGATTTTTATAATTGTATTCAGATCTGTGATACCTCCCAGGCTATCTCTGAACATTGCACCCAAAACAGGCCTTCCTGTCCTGGAGCTGGTTCAGTCGGGTAACTTAGGTAGCAAGAAGGACTTGATTAGAAAGGGAAAATGGCAGAGCATGACTTCTTTAATAATATTTATATTCAGCATATGCATTTCCTGGAGTTAATCACATATATCATAAAAACTGAGAAACAATTACAATATAATCATATATAGTTTATGGTGAGTTGTTTGTTGTTTTAGTGATGGTGTCAAACTCAGGATCTCATGCATACTAGGCAAGAACTTTACCATTAAGGCACATGCCAGTACCTAGTCACCCTAGATAGCAATTATGTTTTGGTAGGGCTTTTACATTTTATTGATTTGTGTTTTTATATTGATTATATTGGTGTTTTTTTTTCTTGCTAGCACATGTTCATTGTACATTATACTAGGTTTCAGCAGTTTCATACAAGCAATGCCACACACACAACACCTTAATGTCTCTCTTCCCTCACTGCTAGTTATTCCTGTGTCAGCATATGGCCACATGCATGCTGGGATAGCTCTGAATGCAGCCAGCATAGAACAGTAAAGTTAACTTAAAACGTGTTTGGTCTGTGATGCCTTTATTCTTTGTCCCATTCTTAAGTGCGGACTCTGTAGATGGCATCATGTTGCATTTGGATGCTCTACTTGCTTCTTTCATGTCATATATACATAAGTGATTTTATGTTCTTGCAAATGAGAGAATTTCATTCTTCAGGACTGAATGCAGTTCCATACAAATGCACCACATATTTGTTACCTGTTCTTCCATTGATGGGCATCTAGGTTGATTCTATGATTTAGATACTGTGAACAGTGGTGCAGGAGACATTGGTGTGCAAGTTTCTCTGCTGTACTGACTACTGTGTGGGTCCCAGGATCAGACTTAGGCTGTCAGGCTTAGAGACAAGTGCCTTTACCCTCTCACCAGCTCTGAGCATGTTTCAGTTGAAAGGTGTAATCAATTCTTGCCGTTTCATTGTTTGTTGTTTGTTTATCCACTGCTATGCCATGGCTTATTTTTTACCATGGCCTCGTCAATGCATATATTTCTCTTTAATGCATCATATTCCTTCATGTATCTTCTGTAATGTTGGCGATTACAAATAGGAACTGTATTTATACTCACAAAGCTCAGATGGTATGCACTGTTAGATCTCAAAAAACCCATCTGCACACAAATTTTTCAGTGACACATGAGTAACCATTGTCTGCCTGAGTGGGTTTTCTTTTAGTCTTCACCTTTATAGTTATACTTTTAAAATACTGATTGTGCCACTATTACATAGTACTTTGGAAACATCTGACTTATGTCCTCTGAGCTCTTTTATCATGTTATTAAATTCTTTCTAGCTTCCACAACTCATAAACGCCAATTTCCCAGTGGACCCACAGAGGATGTCGATTTTTGGCCACTCCATGGGAGGCCATGGAGCTCTGATTTGTGCTTTGAAAAATCCTGGAAAATACAAAGTAAGATAACACTAGCTTCATTGGTAAAACACTTCTGGGGATAAGAGGGAATTTCAAAGACTAAACTTTTGAAGTGGCCTTAGAATTGCGAATTAAACATTCCCATGGCTGGGGGTTTCAGGAGGTTGGCAGAGGCGTTAAACTTGCACATGACACATGCTGTAAGATTAGAAGCATAAGAATTCATCGTCAGAATGGTTCTTGCTGGCCTGATAGAAGTACGAGGACATATAGCTTGTATTTTCATTGCTCTTTTCAGACTATACTTTTGAACATAGTTTTTCCTCATGATTGTTAATCTTGGTTAGATAATTAGAATTATATGTGACACTATCTGTATTTCATGTATGTGATTTTTTTTTTCACAAGAAACATGTTTGTAATGCTGAGTTTGATTGCCTATAGTGGAGAACCCTCATATTTTAATAATTTTATGTCCGTAGTGCTCTAAATGAGAGTTGAAATGCAGCCTGGTTAAAAAATACCTCTCAGCGTCCCTCCATCCTCCAGCACACACTTTCTTTAAGGCTTTGTTGATTTTTTTTTTCTTTAAATGAGCCAAGATTGAAAACCTACAACTGAAACCCTAAATTCAGCAACTGAAATGAAGTGTGCTTAAAAGGGGATGCGTATGTTAAAACCCAGGCTGTTGAGCATCTTAAATCAGTTTCACCTGTTTCCATCCTTTGCCAGAATGGCAGTCATTTCAGGCATGCTGCTGGATGCACGGCTGCTGCTCAGAGCAGTCCATAACAATACTAAACATCAGCCTTCAGTCGTCCAAGTTTCATACAGTGAGTCAGTGAGTTTACAGTCTAAAGTAGACAAGTGAACTTAGGGCTTTTTGTATTTTAAAAATAGGAATAACATTGTGAATTATATACAGTGAGAATTCTAAAGCTAAGAGATGCCCTATTGGCCCATTGAGAACCAACGTCAGGAGAGAAAGCTGTGTTGGGAATGGCAGCATGGGGAGGCAGACCTTGCTTAAGAGAAATGCCTCCCTCATTCAGTGACAGGTTCACTAAGGAAGGCATCAGTGTCTAGATCATCACAGCCTAAAGAGTAGAGACTCTGAACACGGACTTTTGCTTAAGGCATAATTGGATTCAACAGTTTGGAGGTTTTGAAATAGATTCTACAAAGCTGTAGTATGAAAAGGCCACAGTTACAGGGTTTTTGTGTTAAGACAGATATAGCAAGTTGCAAACATCCGTATTTGATTTAGCAAAATATAACTTATTTTTAAATTTCCTTTTGTCTCTGAAGTCTGTGTCAGCATTTGCTCCAATTTGCAACCCTGTGCTCTGTCCTTGGGGCAAAAAAGCTTTTAATGGCTATTTGGGACCAGATGAAAGTAAATGGAAGGTAGGTGATGGACAACTGCTTCTGTACTCATTCTTAAGTTTACACACACACACACACACACACACACACACACACAC
>JADRCC010116593.1:0-24757 GCA_019843855.1 Hylomyscus alleni
TTTTTTTTTTTGTTTTTTGTTTTCCATCAAGCAATGTCTGTGTAAGTAAGTCAAACTCAAAAAGAAAAGAGGTAAAGAAAAATGTCTGTTTGGGGTAAACGATAAAGCATAGTATGGTGATTTGAATAACAATGGTCCGATAAGTTCATATGTTTGAATTCTTGGTCCCCGGTTAGTAGAACTGTTGAGGAAGGTTTTAGAGGTGTAGACTTATCGGAGGAATGCATCGCTGGGATTGAGTTTTGAGGTTTCAAACAGACTAGGCAGGCCCAACTCTGTCTCTCTGCCTGCAACTTATGGATCAGTAGCGGAATTATCAGCTACTGCTCCAACACCATGGCACCTGCCTGCTGCCATGATCCCCCCCATGATGGTAATCAACTGACAATCTGAAGCTGTAAATCTGAATTACAGTTGTCTTTGTAAGTTGCCTTGGTCATCATGACTCCTCACAGTGACAAAGCAGTAATTAAGGCACATGGAAAAAGACCTTTATTTCCCAGTTATAGATATCGGGGTCGGGGGAAGAGGTTCAGAGACAGACAGATGGTAAAATCAAAGCTACAGAAGTGTCAAGCACCTTAAGACAACAAGTAAGATCCAATGAGTATTTCTGGGAATTTATGAGCTCATTAAGGATGACATAAAAAAACCATTCACACTGGGCAGCTTAAACAACTTACACTTACTTTTAAGAGTTCTAGAGGTTTGAAGCCTGAGATCAAGGTACATAAGCATCTACTTCTTCTGATCTCTCTCTGTGTCTCTGTCTCTGTGTCTCTGTCTCTCTGAGTCTCTCTGTCTCTGTTTGTCTCTCTGCCTATATCTATCTCTCTGTATCTCTCTGTCTATCTCTGTCTCTGTCTCTGTCTCTGTCTCTGTCTCTCTCTCTCTCTCTCTCTCTCTCTCTCTCTCTCTCTCTCTGGTTTTCTATTTTGTATGGTGGATTATTAGAACACTTGACATGACAGGTCTTATGTCATATTTCTCAAAATTGGTTAAATTTACTCCTAAGTAAGTTATCTAGGCAAGTTATGGCATATATAATTTGTAGCAACTAAGACTTTTTACTAAAAGGTCTTGACTGGGCAGTGGAGGCACACGCCTTTAATCCCAGCACTTGGGAGGCAGAGGCAGGTGGATTTCTGAGTTCGAGGCCAGCCTAGTCTACAGAGTGAGTTCCAGGACAGCCAGGGCTATACAAAGAAACCCTGTCTCGAAAAAAGAAAATAAGAGAAAGAAAAAATAAATAAAAGATCTTGCTTCCTGATATACGGATATTCATATTTTTCTGTTTCAATTCTTCCTCTATACCAGATCTAACACTAAGATGCTACAGATATTAAAAGAATTGCTAAACAAGCAATGCTAAGTCATAGGTTTATCTATGGCCATCCCACTCCGAACATGTCTGATCTTTTCAAAAAAGGGGGGGGGAGTTGATTAGTGCTTATAAACATTAACCCAAATGCTCAGGAAAGCAGCTGATGCGCTTCTAAATCTAGGCCACGTGCTGTGATGGGAGGTATGTCTCCATACTGCAGCATCAGCAAGGAGCCTTCTGGGAAACAAAGGTGCCCCCCTGTGCCCTTGGACAAAAGCTGGCAGTTAGCATAAGCACCTTTCCTCGGACACAAGTCAGCACTGATACCAACCTTAAAATAGACATTCTCCAGGGACCCAGGGAAGGTCAAACACACAATCAACGACAAAGAAGGCATTGAGCTAGAGTATCCATGTGTAGTGCCCTAGTTCATTCCATCGCCATAATTTCATGTTATAGAGAAGGAAACAAACTCAGTAATGGGAGTAATGGGAGAACATTACCTTGGAGTAATGTTCTTACTCCAAGGCCATGGGTAGTGGGTTTTCTCTCTCTAACCAAGTAGCTCATACTATCTTCAGCCTGTGGTATGAGTTCTACTGTCTGCCCTCTCGACCAGGTTGCAGTATAGGGGAGTGGACCACTATTGAGGATTTGCATAAGGACAAGTCTGAGCTGAAATCTCAAAGACAGCAAAAATCTATCACCCTGCACTGAATAAGCAACATACGCAGTCAACACCTATGCAATTATTATAGCTCAAAATTTGTCAAAAATTGGCAATTGCATATGATTTACATTAATTTCTTATTCATGGCAATAACCCAAAGCACTCTATTCATCTACTTCTCCTTGGAGAGCATCTACTGCACAGTCCTTTTGCCTCAGGCACACCTAGAGAATAAGTCTTATATTGCCTGGGGAAAGAAGGCCAAAATTATCTTCCAGAAACTTCCATCACCTTCCACATACAAGCTGGAAAGAAAGAAAAACTGCATTTGAATTAAACAGAAATTCAGGCACTCTTCCTGTAATTGTTATTTCCATAATTAAATATGAACATGTCCTAGAAATACCAGCAGAGTGTGTGAAAGAAAAATAAAATACTAAACCAGAAGCAATACTAAAATGGATCCTTCCCAAAAGATCCTTAAACGTTGAGGATAAAGCAAAGACCAGAATGTTGACAGTCCATATACCAGAAAAGCCCATGTGATCTGCATCTGTAGCCACTTATTCTGAAGGATACTGGATTATTGACTGACTTGCAACAAATAAACTTAAATTTTTGGAGCATTTACCAGTGTCTCCAGTATGTATGATATACTACACATCAGAAAACCTTAGGAAATATTTCCACCTTTAAGTAGTTTAAATACTTTATACTGTTTAATTTTTCCTCCAGCATTTCTAAGAAGGGTTCTAGAAGCATTGTGAAATCATAATTAATGATATTTACAACTCATCTGTCTCCTTGCCCACAAATGAAATTATTTCTATTGAGACGGAGGCTGGTGGAGGTGCCTTAAGTGAGTTAGAAATGTAGCACTTTGCAAGGAGAAAAGATAAAAAGGCTGAGGATGACTCAGAGGGCCACCAGGCTATCAAATTAAACCAAAATAGTACTCACAATAGTCCCTGAACACATAAGAGCTCCTGAGAGATGGGAACTCAAAATAGTCACTGTATTTCTTCAACCACCTTTATTTCCTATGACAAAGGGACTTGGATAGCAAACAATGTATTAATGATAAAACTTGCCCTGAATGCACAGATTCTTTCCTGGGTCTTAAATCTATCAAACTCAAGTTACCAAATGAGTGTCTACAATTCTCACCTAATACTAATTGAATGCTTACACTATATCAAAACCTTTCTGTGTTTACTAACTGATTTTAATCTAAGCAGAGTTTCCAACTACTGTTATCAAATCTATTTTATTTTTTGTGTGTTTAAGATTATTATTTTAATGTTTTTTAACTTTTATTATGATGAGGAAAGTTACATGATTTCAATTTATCCGAACTTGTTAACATTTAAAAATATATTTTAAGTAAGTAGAATTAAATCACATTCTTGTTTCCCTTTTGTACCACAACTCCTCCCAAAGACCCCACTTCAATATCTACAATGTCTTTGTCATATTCTTTAAAATGTATAAAATATTATAACACTGAAAATGAGTATTATAAAAATTGTTTGATATAAAACAACAATCAATTTAACAGTCTTATGTAGATGTCTGTCTACAGCACTACTGAAAATATATACGTTTTTCTGAATATAAATTTTAAATAACTCCAAACATATTAGCTGTATATTTCAAAATAATACATCACTACTAGTATTTTCTTAAATGAACCTAAATATATAAAGTCTTTGTTTTGTTTGTTTGTTTTGTATTTAGTAGAGCTTAAAAACATGGCTCTTACTGTGGTACAAGCCCAAAATAAGAACAATTTTTAGACATTGGATTCCATTGTAATAAGGCTGTACTTCAATGACCCTCAGATCACCGAAGGATTTTACCTCCATAGTAGCTAATCTGAGAGTTGACAGTTCTGCTGCACCAAGGAATGAATTATAGGTAATGCATTTTTGGATACAAACTTCTTGTTATGGTCAAAACTATTTGACTTGAGTGGGTGACTTTATTCTCAGCCCACAGAGAACAGGTTACATTCGTTTAAGAAATGGTGTGTGTATTAAAATGGTTTATCCATGAAGTCACTCACCAACTGTTTCAATGAACAATGGTTCTGCTTGGAGAGTGGCACAGATAATTAGGTGAGGGTAAGAATTTGGTTCATTGGTTGTGATAATTTGGAAAAGCATTCATCTCAGAGAAAGAGTAACTTATAAAGTCCTCTTCTTCAAACTTGATACAAGAGTTACAAACGTCAAGCAAAGCATTCAGTCTCATTCTTTGTTGTTCTCTTACGAGCCACCTCCCAATTTAATTGTCTATATTCTTTTGGGTATATAAATACTTTTGAAATATGTAAGCTGTTCTGAAAACTATAGTATCGTGTAAAAACATGAAATAAACAATACTACTAATATAGAGGCTGAGATAGGAGAAGGAAGATTTCAAGACCCTTATGTTGTACACAGCAAGACACTGTCAAAATTTGAAAGTGTATATGGATTGTGCAATATTGGACCTATTTCCTCAATTACCAAATTAGAGAGACCATTGTATGACAATCAACAAATTTCTTTTTTTAAGATATTTTCTTTATTTACATGTCATATGGATTTCTCCTTTCCCAGTTTCACATCCAAAAAACAAACAAATGAACAAACAAAAACAACAAGAACAAAGCCCTGTTGCCTCCCCCTCCCCATGCCTGCCACGCCACCCTCTCCCACTTATCGGTCCTGGCATTCCCCTACACTGGGGCACAGAACCTTCACAGGGCCAAGGGCCTCTCCTCCCATTCATGACCGATTTTTCTATCCTGTACTATACACATGCTGCCAGAACAATCAGTCCCACCATGTATAGTCCTTGGACAATCAACAAATTTATAATTCCTCATATTTTTGGATTTCAATTGATTAGAATATATTGGTAATATTTTCACATTAAGATATTAAGAAAAAGTAATTGTTAGTTCCTGTTGTTTTTATTGTAAGAGGTAGAATTAGGTTTGTGTGGATTTGTGGAAAGATTAATTTCTTGCTTCTTCTAGGGTGTAGTTTTCCTCCTTATGTTGATGTTTTCCATCTATTATCCTTTGTAGGGGTGGATTTGTGGAAAGATACTGTGTAAATTTTGCTTTGTCATGGAATATCTTGTTTTCTCCATCTATGGTAATTGAGAGTTTTGCTGGGTTTACTAGCCTAGGCTGGCATTTGTGTTCTTGTAGGGTCTGTATGATATCTGCCCAGGATCTTCTAGCTTTCATAGTCTCTGGTGAGAAGTCTGATGTAATTCTGATAGGCCTGCCTTTATATGTTACTTGACCTTTTTCCCTTACTGCTTTTAAAAATTCTTTCTTTGTCTAGTGCATTTGGTGCTTTGATTATTATGTGACAGGAGGAATTTCTTTTCTGGTCCAGTCTGTTTGGAGTTCTATAGGCTTCTTGTATGTTCATGGGCATCTCTTTCTTTAGGTTAGGGAAGTTTTCTTCTATAATTTTGTTAAAGACCTTGAGAGTCTTCACTCTCTTCTATACCTATTATCCTAAGGTTTTGTCTTTTCATTGCATCCTGGATTTCCTGGATATTTAGGGTTAGGAGCTTTTTGCTTTTTGCATTTTCTTTGACTGTTGTGCCAATATTTTCTATGGTGTCTTCTGCCCCTGAGATTCTCTCTTCTATCTCTTGTATTCTGTTGGTGATGCTTGCATCTACGACTCCTGATTTCTTTCCTAGGTTTTGTATCTCCAGGGTTGTCTCTCTTTCTGATTTCTTTATTGTTTCTATTTCCATTTTTAGATTCTGGATGATTTTGCTCATTTCCTTTACCTGTTTGATTATGTTTTCCTGTAGTTCTTTAAGGGATTTTTGTGTTTCCTCTTGAAGGGCTTCTAGCTGCTTACCTGTGTTCTCCTGTATTTCTTTGAGGGTGCTATTTATGTCTTTCTTAAAGTCCTGTATCATCATCAAGAGAAGTGATTTTATATCTGAATCTTGCTTTTCCAGTGTGATAGTATGTCCAGGACTTACTATGGTGGGAGAATTGGGTTCTGATGATGCCAAGTAACCTTGGTTTGTGTTGCTTATATTCTTAGGCTTGCCTTCTGCCATCTGGTTATCTCTAGTGCTACTTGCCCTTGCTAAATCTGACTGGAGCCTGTCCTTCCTGTGATCCTGGTTGTGTCAGAACTCCTCAGAGTCAAGCTGCCTCTGTAATCCTGTGATTCTGGGATCCTGTGATTCTGGGCTTGTTAGAGCACCTGGGAGTGGAGCTTCCTCTGGGTGTTTTGGGACTTGCTGCAGTGTTTGTGCCCAAGGTCTGCTCAGGGCACTGGCCTAGACAGCCAGGAAGGAACCTGAGCCACTGGGCTGGCAGAGTTCCTGTGTGCCTGGTCCTTCTGGTCCCAGTTACTCCCATCAATTCTATTTTAAAGATAAGAAAACTGAATTACAGACTGTTTGATGGCCCCAAGATCTCAGTGCCCAGAAGCAGAAGTTCAGAATATTAAAACCGACCTCCAGAGCTCATGTTTTCAATCATCAACAACGATGACTTAGGTGTAACCAGCTGTACAGTGGCTAATTCTCCCATGAGACTAAAGTGCCTTAGGGTTTCTATTGCTATGATGAAACACC
Organism: Hylomyscus alleni; assembly: GCA_019843855.1. Lineage (NCBI taxonomy): Eukaryota > Metazoa > Chordata > Mammalia > Rodentia > Muridae > Hylomyscus > Hylomyscus alleni. The sequence goes on from JADRCC010116593.1 coordinate 6,606, forward strand.
ATGACCAAAAAGTAAGTTGAAGAGAAAAAGCGTTGGCTTACAGTTCCATGTCACTGTTCATTATTGAAGGAAGTCTGGACAGGAACTCACACAGGGCAGGACCTGGAGCTGATACAAAGACCATGGGAGGGCGATACTTACTGGCTTGCTCAGCTTTCTTGTAGAATCCAGGATGATGAGCCCAGGAATGGCACCACCCAACAAAGGGCCGGACCATACCCCACTGATCATTATTTGAGAAAACACCTTACAGCTGGATTTCATAGACCCATTTCCTCAACTGAGGTTCCTTCCTTTCTCATGACCTTAGCTTGTGCCAAGTTGATACAAAACCAGTCAGTACATTAAATGATTTTTTTTTTTTTTTTTTGGTTTTTCAAGATAGGGTTTCTCTGTGTAGTCCTGGCTGTCCTGGAACTCACTCTGTAGACCAGGTTGGCCTCAAACTCAGAAACCCGCCTGCCTCTACCTCCCAAGTGCTTTGATTAAAGGCATGCACTACCACTGCCTGGTATACACTAAGTGATTTTTACTCTCTTGAGAATCCTAAACTGCTTAGTTCCCCTAACTGTAGCCATCCAAATGTTACTGGTTGTGCTTGAAGACAAATGAGAATATCTCTCTGCTTCCAAATTTCCCATCTTAAAAGATGTCAGTCTATCAATGAGGGGCCACCCAGTGTTTCTTGGTTTTTGTTCTGTAAAGCAGACCGTTGGTTGCCCCTCATGTCCTGAAAGGAAAGGGTAGCAGCTGGACCCTTTGCCACCAGCTCATGAGTAGCAGACTTCCTCAGTTTAGTCTCGTATGTTTTTAAAACAAATTTTACTTTTTTTTAAAGAAAATGTTTATGTGCACTTGTGTTCTGCCAGCATGTATGTCTATATGAGGATGTCAGAGGCTCAAAAACTGGAGTTAAGGCAGTTGCAAGCTCTCATGTGGGTGGTGGGAATTGATCCTGCATCTTCTGAAGAGCAGTCAGTGCTCTTAACTATTGAGTGATTTCTCCAGTCCCTGGTCGCATACTTTTGTCTTTGCCAACCAAACACAAACTGACTTGACCATGAAGTTCACAGTTATGTAATTATAAAAATAAAATACAGTATCTACACTCTCCATCCACTGTAATTACACAAAACTTTTCATTAGTATGCAAAACATCCCATGTTTGTTCTGGTAAGATAGTGTTGAGAAAAGAATTCAGAGTTACCAGCTTTGACACAAGTCATTACAAAATAAACATTCCCACATGGTTCCCCATAGGAGACCTTAGAGGAAACATTGGAGCTATCTATTATTCAATTTAATGGTCTCTGTCCATAAGATAGATGGGAAAATGTCCCTGCAGAATGTCAAGATTAATGAGTTATGTCATTTGTCCCAGATCTGCCAGGATAGTCCCAAGCTTTAAAGTATATCACATTCTCAGTAACTATATCCCCACATAACCCTTATCTGTCATGGTCCTGGAATTTAAAACATTACACTGTACAGTCTCTGTCAAGAAAAGCAAAAACTGCAGAAAGATAAATACTGCCACCTGCTGAGAGAAGAAATCAAAGCTCGTAAACCAATAGACCCCGGAAAACAGCAGCATCTTCCAGGTTACATCAAAGGGACCTAATGCATACTTGCTCTCCCCAATGGACACATGACATGTATGAGCAAATATTTAATTAAGCAACATGCCATATTTCCAATAAAAGAGCATTAAAAGTGCCTTTGTCCAAAGCAATGAATCCAACGTTGCTTTGCAGGCAAAGTAAATGACAATCCTCACCATTATTTTATCTTCTGCTTTCCCAGAACTTTTCTGGAATTTACATCTCTAAAGGTTCACAAATCATGCACAAACCAATTTAGCACTCCCAGATAAGGGAGGAAAGTGAGGAGGGCAAAGAAATAGAGACGGGCAATAGAGTCCAAAGTCATTCCAACTTCTGAGCGAGCGTTACCTACACCATCTCTGAAGCTCACCACTCCTATTCCTTCCCTCTTAGCAAACATGCCGACTTCTGAGGAATACAAAAGAACACAACTTCTAATCTTACTGCTTATTTCATAAGGAATCTTAAAAGGTGAGAGGAAGCCGGAGTCATTTCCAAGTTTATTTAGTTTCTGTTCCTAGCACCTGGGTGGTAATAAAATGGTAGCTTCTAAACTGGACAGCAGTAGGACTGGGAGCTGCAATATACTGAGGTCAGTGCTTATGATTTGATGGCTAGAGGGAAGAAGGAGGACAGACAGCGCTCCCCTGTTGACAGGAGGGGAGCTTCTGAGGTGGCATCAAATGTAAAGGACAGAGGGGGAAGACTACAGTCGCCCCTCGGTAACCATGGAATATTTTAACCATAGATTCAAACAAATCTGGATCAAAAATGTTTTTGGAAATTTATGTGAGGAATATGGGCCATACCTAATAATCTAAACTGACAATCTCCTCACTTCTTAGAACTTCTGGTTCAATACAGAACCTTAAAAGATAGTTACTAGTTGCATGAACAAGGCATTCACAAGATCAATCGAGTAATACTGCAGCCTGGTGTGGGAAGGGGCTTACCAGCCCTCACTCCAGGCTGAGTTCATACTCAGTTCATTTAATTAATTTAGCAGTTTATGGCTGCTAAGGAGAGGAGAACCTGGTGCAGCTCTGGTACAAATATTTCACCAGATTGCTCCATATCACTAAGTACCTAGCCAGCAAAAATTAGACAGTGTTTTGTTTATTTTTTTTAAGAAAATAGATGAGAAATTGGGAGGGGTAGATATGGGAGGAATTGATTAGAAAAGAAGAATATAATAAAAATATATTAATAAAAAGATAATTTCCCCAGGAATGTTAAATTTTATTTGGTAAAGTTGATTATCTAAATATTTCTTCCTAATATACTATAAAACATCAAAATAGTTCAGATCTTTACTCTGAGTTCTGAAAAAAATGTTGTGTTCTTTTCTCAAAAAAAAGTTTATATAATCACAAAAGTATTAATTCTACAAATTGTAACTAATGTTTATCACACTATTGTGTACTTGATATGCATAATCCTCAAAGTAGAACCTATTGTTATAAATATTGAAAACAGGAGACTGAGAATCATAGTGGTGAGGGAAATTTCCAATTAAGGGTTGAAATCAGAGCATATATCTAGATGTTTATGGCCATACCACTCTGGATATGCTTGATCTCATCTGATCTCTTAAACTAAGCAGGGATGGGACTGGTTTGTGCCTGGATTGGGGAATGTGTATCTAGCCAACCTGAATATATAATTCACAAGTTTTATGATATTAACCATGTTGTGCCTTCAATTCAAATGAAAATAAAGTGGTTTATGCCATCATTTTCCATATAATCTTTATTATTTAGGCACTTATCTTTAAGCCAGTTGTAGTATATAAAACTCTTAGTAAATATTCTTTTAAGAAACTTCCTTCCATTCCTGGAATCACACACTTATAATCCCAACTTCTCAAAAGGCTAAGGTAAGAGGACCACAAACTCAAGGCCAGACTGAGCTACAGAAGAAATTCAAGTGCAGTCTGGGAAACTTGGCAATAGATAGATAGATAGATAGATAGATAGATAGATAGATAGATAGATAGATAGAAAGAAAAAGAAATAAGGATGAGAGTAGAGCTCAGTGTTAGAATGATTGTCTAACATGTACTAACCCAAGGTTTGATCTCAAATACTGGGGAGAAGAAAAAGTAACACTTCATTGGTGCATAAAGGCAAGAGGAATAAACCATTACCCGGCCAAAGCTTTCTATGTGAATGTAACTGTAAATATTGCTTTAATTTCCTCTGACGAAGGAATGAGATGAAAACATACACAAGGTTTATGAATATATGACTTGGGCTGAGCCCAGAGCATTTGTATCTAACTATTCCTAAACCTAATCCTGGAAGCTTCTAGCCTCCACACAATTTAATATGCAGTCCCAGACCTTGGAGGCTTCAGCTTCCAGGCTGTCTAGATAAGCCTAGATTGTTTTCGGCTTCCGAGACTTACTGCTGAATAAGCTCACCTTTTCTAGTTCTTTCTCATTTCTGGCTAGTTGATTCAACTCAACTGTTCTGGTTCAAACTTCTCTCCAAGCTGACTAATTCGATTTGGCTTCTCTTGACTTCTGACTAGATTGCTCTGTTTGGAAAGACTGGTTCTGAACTGAACTGAACTACCCTGAACTGAATTGCTCCAAAGTGAACTGAGCACAACTTAATTCATCTCTCTCTCCCTTACTGCCCTTTAAGTAGCCTCTCGTCCTGTCCTTTTAGAGTTAGGCATATTCTATCTCTTGACTCATTCTGTCAAATCTTTCTCTGATCTTTTTGTCTGCCCCTCAATTAGATGTCATTGTTTGGGATTAGAGGTGTGTAATAAGGGTGTGTCTGTATTCTAGCCAAAGGGGTTAAAGGTGTGTGTTAAGGGTGTGTCCATATTCTAGATAGATCACATCTTTGGATATGATTCTTTGCTAGAGCAGCCATGTTGTCAGATTAAAATTCCTCTACAGGTTTATAAGACATTGAACATCTACTAACTACACATTGGCTGACTCTTGAATGGTGTAACAAAATAATATGGTCACATGACTACCCTAGTTTGCTTTTTCTGTTTCTGTAATAAAACAATGACCCAACCAATGTCAGAGAGATAAGGGTCTATTTGGCTTATACTTCCACATCATAGTCTGTCTCTGAGGAGTTGTCAAGGCAAGAACTCAAGGCAAAAACTTGGAGCAGAAATCAACAGAGGAATTCTTGCTCCCTCCAGCTTGTTCAACTGCCTTCCTTATAGAACTGAGGACCAGATACCCAGTGTTCACATGGCCCACAGTGGACTGGACCCTTCTACTTGAATTAGCAATTCAGATGCCCCACAGACATGCCTATAGGCCAATCACCTGGGGTTCTCTCTTTCCAGATGTGTCAACTTGACAGTTAAAGCTAATGATAACTCATGATCTAAAGCCAAGATAGAGTCACAAGTATGTGTCTACTTCTTTAGAGTCTTAAAAGTAGCTGCCACAGTGGAGGGGGGAAAAGGTCTCTTTATTAATGTGTTAGAGAAACAGTAAATGCATGCAATGAATGAAACTGTATTATCATTGCTGTGATTTGCATCTAGAACATATTCTGAAATCCCATGTGTTAAAGGTTTGATTTCCAGACTGGTGTTACAGAGAGGTGGTGAAAACCTTAAGAAATGGAGCTATAAGGGAGGTTCCAGGTCTCTCTCCCTCTCTGTCTCCCTCTCCCTCTCCTTCTCTTCCTCTCCCTTCCCACTCTGTCTCTTCTTCTTCCTCCCCTTTCTTCTCCCTCCCCCTCCTCTATCTCTCACCTTCTTACTCTGGTCACAAGGTAAATGACTTGGCTCTGCCAATGATGCCTCTCTCATCTCCTTTATTACAAGCCCAGGAGTGACTGGACCAACCAGTCCTGTACAGAAACTTCTGAAAAAGCATGGACAAAATCCAACCTTTTCACAAGTTAATTTCTGTTATCTTAGATATCAGATCATACTGGTGGATAGCTAACTACACCAAATAATGTACATTATCCACAAAAGTCAGTTCAAAATCCATTGGAAATTTTAACACAAGGACCTGAAACCATGAAACTCAAAGATCCATCAGTGAAATGTATTGTGGCACTGGTCTTGATAATGACTTTTTGAGAATGATCCCAGAAGCATAGGAAGCAAATGCAAAAAGGAAGGAGACTACACTGTTGAAAGCACAGCAAAGGAAACCATAATCAGAAAGAGGAGGTAAGGCTCCAGTGGATGATCCAGTGGGTAAAGGCAAAGGCACTTGTTGACAATCCTGAAAACCTGGCTTTAATCATCAACCTTGGGGCTCACAGGATAGAGGAAGAGATTTGACTCTACAAAGTTGTCCTATGACAACACATGTGAACTATGACATGCACACAATAAACAAACAAATAAATAGAAATAAATAAATGAAAAGAAAGTGCATGTACATAGACATGGAGACTGGCCTTATTTATCCTTAAGAAAGAAGGAAATTCTGGCATCCATGAAAATAGAAGCTATAGAGGATAGTATGCTAATGAAATGATCCAGGCAGTGAAATACAGACAGTACATGATCTCACACATATACTGAACCTAACAGAATCCAAAGCCAATAGAAACAGAGTAGAGAGTAAACAGGTAACCAGGGGCTAGAGAGTGGCTGATGTGGGGATATATTGGCCAAGGGGTAAAAACTTATAGCTAAATAATGAAGAAATATAAATTTAGGGTATACTGTGGTGATGCTGTGCTTGTAGATATTTTTTAGTAGATATAAACATTGTCACTTTGAGAAATAAACAATGGATCTTTAAAGGTGTGTGCATGTACATATGTATTATGAATGTATGTATGCATCTGCCTATGTTTATATATGCCACATGTGTGCAAGTTACTACAGAAGACAGAAGGAGGGATCAGGTTCCCTGGAACTAAAGTTGCAGTCCATTGTGAGCTGCCTGATATGGGTGCTGGGAAATAAACCTGGGTCTTTCAACTGCTCTTAACAGCTGAACCATCTCAACAGCACCCCAAGATATTTTTAATATTTTAGCAACCATTTGGTTGCTTTCTCTTATACTTCAGGATTTTTGTTTTAATTTACCAATCTGATTTTCTGTTCTGTTTAATACATCCTTAGAGATAAAAAAGCTACCTACCTAATATCCTACTCCACTTTGAATGCAAAATATATTTGCTGGTGAGAACCATTTTATTCTTTGTTCTCTTACCCTCCAAACATGATGAAACACATAGTCATAATAAATTTTTTCTAAAAACTTTATTGATGAGAAACTGTAACATCAGGCTTCAGGTACAATCTAGAAGATTCTAGAATCTAGAAGAAGTGCTGTTAAGGCACTCTGACTTCATTTGTCAGTATCCTGGTGCTATTGAAACACAAAACACAATGGAAACAATTAGTGACATTTACCACATATGATGCCTGCTCCTGCCATAACCTTTGGATAATGTCAGGAAATGATGAAGGCTCATTGGCTTCCATGGCCATGTCTGTGAGGTGAAGGGCAGGCTGTTCTGTGGGTAAGTTGCATGAAAAGAGGAGGCAGAGGAAATAGGCTCACTTGTTCTCTGGAGGTTCAAGTTCTTGATCACTGTTGCCACAACCCTGCTCCAAAGCAGAGCCCTTTGGTCAACGCCATATCCTGCAGGAATTGTCCTTGCTGCCTGAAGAAATAAATTGCTTGATCATTTTCCCCTTATCTTATTCTTCTAACAGGTAGACTTTCTCCCGAATCACCACTACTCAGCCAAGTGTGAAATATGAAGCTTTCCAAATGATGACCCACCAGAAAATCATGCAATTGCTCAGAGTTGGGAAAACATTCAATCCATATTCTTTTCTCCACATGTTACCACTTTTGAAAAAAAAATCAGTTTAACAGTACATCTCTTCAGGGTTTTAAAACCATCTGTGGAAAATGATGGCCCTGACTAGTTTTGGGTTTTGGCATCCACTACCATCAGCTGGGCAGTAACCATTAGGCCCATGGAAGGCAGAGAAAATAGAGTAACTAGCTAGGCAGGTTTCTAAAAGGCTGCCTTACCTAGAGTAACAGAATTTTAAAAGTCACAAAAGCTTACCATCAGTGGCAGAACACACTTGTGTGAATCCTGGTGCAACTAGAGGAACCTGGTACGGTGGCTAATACCTTCAATCCTACCACTGGGAGGCTAAAGCAGAAGGACTGCTACAAGTCTGAGGCCAGTCTACACTGCATAGCAAGGTAAGGCCACCCAGGGATACATATCAAGACCCTGTCTCAAAACACATATTTTTAAATGATGCCAAACAAAATAAATTCATTAACAGTAGCAAAATGAAATTTCAAGATAAGCCAAGCACCATGGAAAGCTGATCTGAGGCCAACCGTGAACTCCTTTTAGCATCCTTCTAGAAATCTAGTAGCCAGCTTTAAAGGGAAACCAGGTAGGTGCTTGGCGTGTGTTCCTTCTGTACCTGTAATGACCATATTCCCTTTGTAGTTGAAAGCACATGAGAATATTTCATCAGTGTGCCCCTCGAGGACCTGGAGGCACTGGCCAGTCTGAACATCCCAGATTCTGGCTGTCTTATCAGAGCTGCCTGTCAGGAGCCGGTTTCCTTGGGGATTGAAAGAGATCTGCAAAGGAGCAAAAGAGATGATGACGGGTTGAGTCTGGGTTAACAACAGAGTTCCATCGTCAGAAGGAGGGCTAAGCACACATCTTCATTGTGGGCTAGAATTCATTTTTAGAACAGTTTTCTTCCTGGTGGGAATAATATATATCTGAAAGTTGAAACTTAGATGCTAATGTTTTTTGGTTTTTGTTGTTGTTGAATACATCTCATTTATTAGGTTCATAGAAAACACTTAACTGTACAAAACTTACAGGGGAAAATGGTCATATTTGAAAGCAGCTAAAAGGATCAAAGTAGAACACAGAATTGTAATGGATGCTAATGTTTTAATATCTCCCCCCACCACACACACACACACACACACACACACACACACACAATTCTACCCATACAAGACCAAAGCACCTTTGTACTTTGAGTGTTCCTTAACAGTTTCTTCCCAAAGACTCAATGGTTCCCTCCTCACCCTCAACAGGGGCAGAACCAGGTTGTAGATGAAGACAAAGCAGGCTAGATCTGTAATGTCCAATGTCACCTCTGCAACACAGCGTTCTGTCACTCTGTCCTCTATTTCTGCCACAGAAAGAGCAGATTGCCAAAGCAGAACTACTAGAGAATTTCCATCCTTTAACACTCAAAATGCATCACTTTCCCTCCAGCCAGGCATTCTTCTTCAGTATCTGAGTGGCAGAGGGACCTGCTGCTGGCTTTTGTATTCCTCTGGTAAGTCCCAGTTAGAGACCCTCTGTATTTATCACAAGATAATGTTTGGAGCCATTTCCACTGGAAATGAAGGTATGAGGAGGACAAAGCTGTTTCTACAAAATGCCTAGCATGGTAAAAGCTCTCAAAAGGTGATTACTGATACCACACTCCTCGAAGCCATCCTGTTGAAATTCATTGGGCCACACACAAAACCAGAATAGGGCTGATTGGAAATAGGAAGAGGATCCACCAGAGACAAAACAGGGCAGGAGAGGTAAGTGGAGATAGATATGATCACAATACATTATGCACATGTAGAAAAAATGTCACAATAAATCTTCTATTGTACATACTGAATATAACCTGATGTTTTTCATGTTCCATGAATTAATAAAATGAAATACCAAATGCTAGCTTAGTAATCCTTATAAATACTGCCAGAGAGTAATTTAATGAGCAATCTATTCCAGTTTTCCTTATTGTCACATGGTCACAAAAACAAGCATGCATTCACTGGGGTAAAATGTCAATCATGATGGTGGCTCCTTAGCTGGACACTTGGGCTTATGGCCCAGGCTCCCCTTCTATGCCCTACTTTCCCATACCCTCCTGCCACCTCCTTATCTCTCAGTCCGTGATGTGGTCACTAGCACCCATTGCCATGGATACCAGCCCTTACCACAGTGCAATGACCAAAGGGACATGGGACAACATGGGACAAAAGATGGAAGGATAGGAAGACACATGGGAAATGTTGGAATCTGGCTATAACCTTTGGAGTTCAGAAGTAATCAAATTATTATTTCATAAAGAAGGGGCAGATAAGATCTCAAGATTCTTGGTTTTTATAAAACCAAGAATTTGGGCTGATCCAGGAAGCAAGGGCCCCAGTTCCAGCATACTCTGCCATGTTCTGGGGATATATACAAACCTCAGTCTCCCACTGAGTAGCTCTGTTCTGTGAAGATTCTAAAAACTGTTCGATAAAACCCTAAGATACAGTCCTGGAGTTTCAAAATGAGTTATTTTATACTTTGTTAAATATTTCCAAACATCACTCCTCCATTATATCTAATGCACAGATCCCCTGAGGCACCACATGCTTTTTTGCATAATATATAATTTTGTGTTTACTAGAGCTACAGAATAGTACTTTACAAACTCCTTAAGTTGCTGAGTTGGGTGTTTTCAGCTAATTAAATATTTGCTGATGTTTAAAAAGAGTACTGCTTTATGCTTTTTAAGTGTTTAGACAATCATTTATTTTGTTGCTGAATCAGACAGGACATGCTTAAAAATAAAGGCTTAGGGGGTTAAGTTTTAGAGCAGGATGATATAATTAAAGACATTTTAGTATCTTGGTCCCAATATATCTGCTTGGGGAGTGGGGAGGGTAAAGGGTTTGGTTTGGGTTTTGAATGCTTGAAACAGGGCACCTTTTTTTAGCCAAGGATAGCCTTGAACTCCTGATCCTTCTGTCTCTGCCTCCAAAAGGCTGGATTACAAGCATATGTCACCAGGCCCAGCTAACACCTCTCAGATGTAATGATTCTAGGTGTTATGTCACCACCAATAGGTGTAGCTCCACTCTCTACGAAGTAAGTGAGCTTGTTGGTAGTGTGAAAGGAAGATCAACTAAATCCTTGGATTCCTAACAAGTCCACTGTGCATAGGTGAAGTCTAGACTGATTCAGCCATAGCTCTGCTGTCCAACAGGGAGCCCAGTGTTGGTAATAGATGGAGGAAAGACAGTGAGCAGCCAGGAATTTATGTAATGGTAGACATTTAATGCTACTTTTGAGAGACCAGCTCTTTTGGCCTCAGACTCCATCTTAGAGAGCCTGACCTAAGGTTGAACTCAAGTTAACTAACAGGCTGGTCCCTAGTACCAGTTTCCAGGTTACCCACCCAGACCTGCGTCTAGCACTAGTTTCCAGGTTACTCCACAACACATCTGTACCTCCAGGATACAAACCTGCCCCTGTCACTTCACTTCCTAACCAATCAGTAGAAAAGCAGAAGTTAAGTTTATGGTTTGGCTCCCAGCACCAGCCAATTACGTTAAAGGCCATAATGGCCCCTCCTAATTAGATATAGACCAGGCTAGATACCCCCTTCTTGCCTTTATAAACACCTATTTAAAATTAGACTTAGGGCTACACCCTCCTGTCCTGCTGTGTCAGTGGCATTGATGTGGCCCAGGCTCAAGCTTGTAAATAAAAAGACCCTAATGTGAATGCATCGGAACCAGCTCCTTGGTGGTCTTTTGGGGTTCATGAATGCTCCCTGGAACAACACTTTAAGTGGAAATTCATCTTAAAATGATGATAAAGTACAGACATGACATAAAAAAATATCCAATGATGTGCCTTTTGGGCCATTCACACTGAATACCATTTTCAACTCAACAAGAGCTCAACAGCATATCATTCTGTCCACTTCACTTGCCTTTATCTGTGTTCTCTCTACCTCAATCCATTTACTGTCAGAAACATTACTTCACTGCCTGATCCATTCTAATAAATATGTTGGGTATTTTGAAGGTACACTGTGATATGTTAGCTCAGAGGGTTAATTTGTAACCTCTACTATCATAATTGTTGTTACAATAAACACATTGCTTCAAATGAGATGACAACTCACCTTTGAGATTTCTCCTTCATGGCCTTCCAGTTTGGTTATGCACTTTCTTGTGGTTGCATTGTAAACTCTTGCTGTTCCTTTTGGAGAGAGATGGGAAGATGCATTAGTTGATCTGAAATGCAGGTCTTTGTGTTACCTAAAAATTCTATCCACTGACAAATGAGCTCTGGATTGTTTGTTCTTCCTATGTCAAAAGCCATGCTCAACCTTCTAAATGTAGAAGAGGTTGGACATGACTTGTTCTCTGTCTCTCACATTGTTGGAAGAGATCTTGGGCTCCCAAGTATAAGGAGTGATATATGAAATAAGAAAAGAAATAAGATAAAATGATTTTAAATGTCATCTTAGAATTGGTATGATTGCGAACATAAGTCATACAGCTAGAATGCTTCACGACCTAGCAACACCAGTTGCCCCAGAAATGTGGGGCAACTTTAAAAGGAAGGCTAGTACTTGAAATTAAGTATGTGATGCCCAGTCTCCCTATAACATCAAAGCTATGTACAAGACAATATGAGAATGAACTCAGAAGCTAGACTGCTAAGTCAACATTCCACCTCTATAACTTCCTAACTCTATATCCTGACACGGGCAACTGTAGCTACTTCATGTGCACTTTAGCTCTCTCAGTTCTAAAGTGAGGAGAGCAATTATACCAGCCTATGTTAATTGCCTTTTGCTGTGCAACAAACTAACTATTTGGAGACACAAACATGAGATAAATAAATAAATAAATAAATAAATAAATAAATAAATAAATATCATCTCAATGCTTCTTAGGAATCAGAAGAGGTTTTTAGAAGAAGAGACTGTTCTGAAATAATGTTCTATAGAACAATAAAAGAACAGAATTAATACTGGAATAAACAGCAAATAATAAGGAAATAAAAATTAGAATTGAACTGTAGTAAACTCTACACACACACACGCACATACACACACACAGCCTGCTGATCCAACAGCCATGTCCCCAGCTGCTGTGTGACTTCCAATATTCTCTCCAATCTAACATTTTCGAGAATAAAAATGTATGAAGGATTATGTCCTGTCTTGCTTCCCTTATCATAATTTCATAGGAACTATGTTGAATTATCCACAGTAAGACAAACTACAACATAAAATCATAGAGAGGTTTCAAGGGCATGATGTAGGTGCCAGTGTACCTTCTATGTGCTTATCGGGAAAGAGGAAAAATTATGCAGCATTTCACATGACTCTAAAAATTATGCAGCATTTCACAGGACAGAGCTTTCCATCATGCATGGTAGACAGAGGCAGCTATACTGAAATACAAACTAATGCAGTAGTGAGGTGAAGTATCACACAACTTTATGAAATGTCATCAAGAACTAGACCCAGCCAAAAGCCCATCAGTGTTTACTATGGGTATGCCATATTGTATAGAATCACAGGTCATTCTCAAGGATATGCTATGCATTTGCTATGGTAGCTTAAGCAGATTGTTTAAGCACTTGTTTTATTTTTAATTGTGTATATTTATATGTGTCTCTGTGTAGGTGGGTACCATAGATAAGTGTAGGTGTCAGTGGAAAAATGGAAGAAAATGTTGAATCCAATAGACTTGAAGTTGCTATCAGTGGTGGGCCACCCAATATGATTGCTGGAAACCAAATTTGGGAAAAAAATTTGGGAAAAGCAGCAGGCACTCTTAGCCACTGAGCCATCTCAGCACCCATCTTATGCAGATTTTAAAGTGATAGAAAGAATATGCTACTGAGCCACATGCAACATCACTAACTAATGGAGCATAATGAGAGAGCAGACAAGATGTCAAACATATTACACAAAGAAAGTGTAGCCTCAAGGAGGTCTTCAAGGGCATGGCACAGTTAGTATAGTGTTACACATGATCCATGGGAAGGAAAAAACAGTCATTTTGTTGCATAGCATATGGTACCAGAAGCTGTTGTTGAAATAACATATCCACATGTATGGTTATACATTATATTGTATGACAGAACACATGAAGGAAAGTGTCACTCATATCCATGGCATCACATATGCTTGAAAGAAATGTCATGACTTATCGCAGAACCAAAGATGGATGTGGTGCTCGGGCATCATCTTTATGAGATGATAGAGACATAAACGGTGTGGGCATATGGAGCCTCAGAATCAACTCGGCAGAAAGCTGTGGTGTATTTTACCCCACTACGTAGCTCAAACTACAGAAACTGGTGCAGTCAGTGAGACTGCCTAAATATGGTGCAATGCCAGAATGCTTTAGGAGAGAAGAAGAAAGGGTATGACATAACATGGGATTTATATATTATTAAAGCTATGACAAAGAAAAGAGAAACTATAGAAACTGGATAAATAGATAAAACACACATAGCATTACATTACATTTATCCAAGAAGGCCAGAAACTCAAACTGTATGTTGTACATGGTCATATATTATACATAGCATATGTTTAATAAAATATATAGTATATATTATACATACATAGCAAGGCATCACACATGACACATACATGCTTAAATATGTTACTCAGTAATCAGATGATGGCATAGATATGATACATTTTAATACACTGTCATAAAAGATAAATATAAATATATAATATTCTATATAATATTTTTATATCATAAGTGGACATCAAATTATGTGACATATAACCTTTCACCAAATGTGGTTTTCAAGGAGAAGATAAGATAGAATCTCGATTGATTTTCAAGACATTAGATCTAATATAAGACAACATAATTCCTGGGACATAAGAAGATCAGGCAGACACAAAGAATCACCAGACATAGCAATCTGGGATATGGAGACACTATCCAACCCTACATGTGGCCATCAAAAAGATGACAGAGACAGTGCTTGCCACCGTCTGTGGTCTTTCTGAACATTAGGCACATACAGTGAAAATTTCCGTGTGTCGATAAGGATATAACACAATGTAGTATGAGGCTTGACTGTAAAGGGAACGTCAAAAGCACAGTGCAGAAGTGTGAGCCATGATTCATCTGAGTATACCAAGCATCAGAAGGATATAGATTTCATTGATCCATTAAATACCGATTTGGGTGGTTGGTTGGCTGGTTGGTTGATTGGTTGGCTGGCTGGCTGGCTGGCTAGCTAGCTTTTTGAGATAAGGTCTCACTATGTAGTCCTGGCTGTCCTGGAAATCACTATGTAAACCAGGCTGACACAGCAATCTGCCTGCCTTTGAGCCATTTCTCTAGGCCCTGCTCATAACACCTTTGTTCTTTGTTATAGAACTATGTTATGAGAAGTGATATTTCAATGATTGATTTTTATGATATTGATTTCATTCATATGAATTTCTTTTTTGTTCTGTTATGTTTTTGTTGTTGTTTTCTGAGACAGGGTTTCTCTGTGTAGCCCTGGATGTCCTGGAACTTACTCTGTAGACCAGGCTGGCCTTGAACTCAGAAATCTGTCTGCCTCTGCCTCTGCCTCCGAAGTGCTGGAATTAAGGGCATGTGCCACCCCTGCCTGGCTCATATGAATTTCTAAACTTACACAGTATGTAGTGTTTAGTGAGACAGGTCCTGTAAGAATAAGACTGTTTACTATAAACTAAAGAAGGAATATGACAACCAACAAAGGAGAACAGAGAAGCAGGTAAAGGACTAACAAGAACTAAAATCATTTCTAAGGACAGCATAATTTTTCTTTCCAGTTAACAATATTTTCTTTATACCATAGTATAAAGACTGTGATGTCTTAGCCAAAAAATAGAGGTGGATCACAAATAGAGTTCAGGAGAGGCTCACACATGTGACTCCCACTCCATTGCCCACTCCAGTCCAACTGGAGAAATAAAATGTCATATTGATAAGGGTATGGGAAGCAATGAGCTCGCCCTGGTACTTACTCCACATACAGAAGCTACTGCAATAAAATGTAAAGGCAAAAGCTATAAAATATATTATAAATCACAAAATATATTATTATATATTACATCTTGCTGCATATAACAAGTTCCCCAAGACTTGTGAGGTTAAAGATATTTTTATTACTTAATAGTTACTGTATGAAGAACTCAGGGGGGTCTTTGCTAGTTAAGGGTTTCTTTGTTAGGATTAAAGCAGTATGCCACCATGCTCAACCTAAATATCATTCTTTATGGTTATCAAAAAGAAGAAGGAAGTACATAATGACATCACATATGATGTTTAAGTTCACGATTAATACATAGGGTACAATATATGGATATCACAAATCATATAATATCATCATACATCATTATCAAAAAGGGTGAAAGTAGAGTTCTGAGGCCTGCAAAGCTTTTAGAGACATGAATGACAAGGCATTACACATTTGTCACAATATGTAAGACCATTCCATGACATGAAATTTAAATTTGAGGCACACTGTCTTTTGTCATATGTTTTGTCCTATATATGGAGGAGATGCCATTCTGTGATACCAGAGAGTTTTAACCATACAAAGCAAAATTATACATGGCTATTAAAAAGGAAAGATAGCCATACTACAACACCACATGTAGTATTTTAGAGTGTATAACTACAGGGTAATATGGTGCATAGTTGTCATATACCTTACCTACAGAATAGAATCATGTATAATTATAAGTGATTATGAAGATATAAAATGTCATATAATTGGCAAGGGTATGACATATTAATATAGCATTGTGCATAGCTGATACATTCAGTGTGATAATAAACCCAGGTGCAAAAGAGATGATACACATGCAGTATATTACCATTATTCAATGGATAATGTGGCATTGAATTATCTATACCAAGCATAGAATAAGATATTGTCAATATAGATAATATATCTATATAACAATCCCTATATGTATAACATTATATAGAGCATGATTTTGCTAATATAGATTATACAGACACACATACATACACTCTACAGGATCATAGAGAATAAGATATTGTCAGTAAACATCATGTAGTTATATATATGTATATATGTAGTTTTAAATATTTGCATATATGTTGTGTGATGTATATGTGAGTGTGTGTGCATGTGTGCATGTACATGCATGTGTGTGTGTGTGTACTGCAAGCATCATAAGGTAGACAAATATGGCAAGTAATCTAAGATAAATTTCAGGAATTTGAAAATTTTACTGTAGTGTTAGAGGTATTTTTTAACATGTGAATCTGGCATACTGTGGCATAGACAAGCTCATCCAGAAAGTATGGCTGACATTGTGGATTCTCGTGACTGATTATCAGTGAGATGACAATGTATGTCATTTGTGGATAGAACAGAAGGGGCATGAATCCACATATAACATTTTTAGATATTATTCATACAGTATGAGGATCATGAGTGGTATTCAAGAAGACAAATATAGAGTGATACCACACGTAGGCATTTGTGTGAATGTTCAATGTAAGGCCTTAACTGGTCATCAAAGTGACACCAAGGAGAGGAACTCCACCAGCCCAGTGGCTCTGGTTCCTTCTAGTCTCTCTGGGCTGGTGTCCTGAGCAGACCTTGGGCGCAAGCTCTGCAGCCAGTCCCTGAACACTCAGAGCAAGCTCCACTCCCAGGCACTCTGACACACCCAAGATCAGAGATGAGGAGGACTCAACATCTGGAGTAACTGGAACCAGTGGGACCAGACACACAGGAACTCTGCCAGTCCAGTGGTTCTGGTTCCTTCCGGTCTCTCATATATTTCAAAAAGTATTTATATACCCAAAAGAGACATAGACAATTAACTGGGGAGGTGGCTTGTAAGAGAACAATAAAGAGTGAGACTGAATGCTTTGCTTGACATTTGTAACTCTTGTATCAAGTTTGAAGAAGAGGACTTTATAAGTTAATCTTTCTCTGAGATGAATGCTTTTCCAAATTATCACAGCTAATGAACCAAATTCTTACCCTCACCTCATGTCTGTGCCACCCTCCAAGCAGAACCATTCATTGTTCATTGAAACAGTTGGTGAATGACTTTATGAATAGACCATCTTATTACATACATCATTTCCTAAATTAATGTAACCTGTTCTCTATGAGCTGAGAATAAAGTCACCCACTCAACTCAAATAGCTTTGACCATAGCAGGAAGTCTGTATCCAAAAAATGAATTGCCTACAATTCATTTCTTGGTGCAGCAGAACTGTCAACTCTCAGCTTAGCTACGAAGGAGGTAAAATCCTTTGGTTATGTGAGGGTCATTGAAGTACAGCCTTATTACAATGAACTCCAATGTCTAAAAATTGTTCTTATTTTGAGCTTGTACCATAGTAAGAGCCAAGATTTTAAACTCTATTAAATACAAAACAAATCAACAAAAAGACTTTATCTATTTAGGTTCATTTAAGAAAATACTAGTAGTGATGTATTATTTTGAAATATACAGTTAATATGTTTGGAGTTATTGAAAATTTATATTGAGAAAATGTATTTTCACTATTGCTGTAGATGAGCATCTACATAAGACTGTTAAATTGATTGTTGTCTTATATCAAACAACTTTTATAATACTTATTTTTGTTATAATATTTTATAAATTTTAAGGAATATGACAAAAAAGATATCGTAGGTATTGAAGGGGGGTCTTTGGGAGGAGTTGGGGTACAGAAGGGAAACAAGAATGTGATTTAATTCTATTTACTTAAAATGTGTTTTT